>BPLR01002094.1:0-71859 GCA_021605095.1 Caerostris extrusa
GTTACGTATTGCTTAATGATAACCCATTAATGACAGAGAACGTAAATAATGATAAATCTTAATTAATATCATCTGGCAATTAATATTGTAATTCACAATGAAGGTAATGTGGGAGTAAACAAAACTCAAAGCTAGAAATGATATTTCTTTCATTCAGAGGTTTGGTTTGTAGCTCATGGCCGCTCTCTTTTCTTGCACACTTTAGGCTAATGTGGACCATGACCGCGCTTAACGTGGAAAATTACGAATCACCACACAAATGCACATTCCAGGCCATCGCCAGAATATTTACCATCGCCACGCATCAAATCGACACCAGAAGCCTGTGATACCAAATAAGTGAGTGTATCGGAGGAGGTGGATACCAGCCGTAGTGGAAAATCTTCGATTAGGAATCTTTCGGTAACCCGAACCAAATAGACGTAATATGGCACGAACGGGCTGTGATGGCTAGCCAAGTGGCCATCATTCCTCTTTCCCTTTAGAGGAAACCCTCTTAACATTTTCTTTAAATTTGATTAAACCATTGATATTAACGTTAAATTATACACTGCACGGAATGTTAAACAAAATATAAGTTTCCTGAACAAAAACAGGTCTATTACTTTTACAGACTACTGTATTTCATTTCCTCCTATATAAATGATTAATACTCATGGGTATTTCTTAATTAGGGGGCCGCTGAAGCCAAGATATTTCTGTGCAAACCATTTACTTTCTACTTCACCCAAGGTAGGTGAAAATACACATTTTAATAGAGGAAAAACCAATTTTCGTTGAACTTACCTTCGTATCTCATCTTTTACTAATGCACTTATATTTTCGGAATCGACTTCCAGTTTTTCTGCTTTACCATAAGGCAACTACATATGAATTCGTGAATTGAAAATTATTTTTTTATTATCATTACTTTAAGTAGTAAATTTATATATTTTTATATTTATTTTATTAAATTTAAAAATAAAACCGATAATCTCGGAAATAATAGCAATTATATATCCAATACAGCGTGGGAAACAGCTATTGAATATGTAAAAGGTTTTTATGGCAGTTTTTAAAACTAAAAATGATTCAACGATAATAACAAATTTCAAATTCAAATTAATTTCTCTCTGATCCTTTCTTAAAATATCTTGGTCCCTGAGAGATTAAAAAACACCATTTTCACGATGTACTTGAAGAATAGGGAGAAGTATTAATCCGGGAAAGAAGACAAAATAAATGAAAGAACAGGTCCACATTCGAACAGTGAAATCAGAGTTCAAATGGAGTAAATAGAAATTTAAAATAAAATTAAGAATTAAAAAAATTAAAATAAAGATAAGGTTAGAGCAGTTGCTACCAGATAGTGACAATAACTTAGAAGTAATGACGAGTCAATTTATTTAGAGGACCTCGAGGGCGTTTGGATTATAAAAAGGGAATGTTTTGAATTTTTTTAATTATGAGAACTAGGTCGTATTGCCTGGCATTTCCCTGCTAACCCAATACAAACTAGCCGTGTTTGGAGAAGGCGTGTCGTGTGTGGTTTCCTGCACCGACTGAACTAACGCTGTTGCTTTCCGCTCTGAAGTTGGTGGCAAACGCCTTCAGCACGTGTAAGCGCTTTGAGATGTAGAGCTTCAGCGGACGTCTGCGGCACACTTCCAGCTCACACACGCTTCTGCAGTGGCAGCTCTGTGTAGCTCGAGAGCGTTGGGACCTCTGAGCTCAGTGAGTTTCCTGGCACAGCAAAATCATGATTAAGTAGAATGGCGAATGTCGTATTTTGGTATAGGGAAATCAGCTTGAACTTAAGAAATTCGTGCATCTGTGCTTACGAGATTTCTTAGCACTAAGAGCAAGATTGAAGCAGATTCGTGGTCTCGGGAAGCATCTGAGACTTTCCAAAACTGGGAAAGCATATGTAATAATGGGATGCGTAATGCATGTATATTAGTAGTTCTTACATCAATAGGAAAGATGGAATGGTGTTTAATTATGTATTCCCTATTGAATTGACTAACACTATTGAATTGACTTCAGCGTAACTGCTTCTATCGAGATTAGATTGAAAACATTATATCCCTACAGAAAAATAATCACAGATATATTGAAAAATTAAATTGCCAACATTGCGCAATTGCTTTCAATTAGCTTATTACTTGTAATTTACATGTAATTTCAGTTAGACAGGCGTTCGTTAGACAGCCGTTTTCGTTTAAACACTTTTCGTTTAAATTGACCGAAAATCATTAACTTCTTATCCGAAAGTAATAGAAATAATTTAAAGATATAATATGGAAGATAAACATTTGTGATTTTTAATATCTGAAAGAAAAGATTTCGAAGTTGTTTTTATTAATTTATTAGCAGAAGGTATGAAACTAGATTCTAATTCATATCATTTTATTTGTAACATAGCTGTGCCAAACCACATGTGTGCTTTTTTAATATTTTAATTCTCCTTCCGCTTTCATACTGTAACCCCAAATGTCTCCAAATTTCAAAGCTTCCGCTGGTCGAAGTGAAATAGCTATAAAATGCGTCCTTCGTATACAACCGATCATTGCGGGGACACAAAACTTGAAGTAATTATACAAAAATTTTCTTCTGAATATGTCAAAGATCTATCAAATTCAACTGCTCTTTTTATTTGAAGCTTCTCAAAACTTGCAGCATATCCAAATAAAATTTCTCTGCAAAAAAAGTTGCAGTAATGCGATTACGTGAAAGTTCAAGATAAATAATGTGACTTAAAGATTATTATTCTATGCGCTTCATAATTTTCATGCCACTAATGCGGTTATGTGAATGTTCGCAATAAATACTGTGGCTTATAGATCCTTATATAGGCTTGATAATTTTCAACCGTTAACCGATTATGTGAAAGTCCGTGATAAATAATGTTATTTAGATCAATATGTAGGCTTGATAATTTTCAGGTCGCTTATATGAAAGACCGTGATAAATAATGTCATTCAGAATCGTTATGTAGACTTGATAATTTTCAGGTCATAACGCTATTATGAATAAACCGATAATCTGTCTGAATAAAATCTGAATAAATAATGTCATCGATATCATTATGTAGGCTTGATTATTTTCAACGACTAACTCGATTATGTGGAAGTCCGTGAAATAATGTCATTCAGATATATGTAGGTTAGATGATTTTTAACCATTAACTGATTTATGGGAAAGGCCGAGATAAATAATGTCATTTAGATCATTATATAGACTTAATTAATTTTACGACAATAACGCGATTATGTGAAATTCAGAGATAAAAAGTTTGACTTTAAAATTATTATATAGGCTTGCTATTTTCAGATCACCAAAGAGATTGTGTGAAAGTCCAGCATAAATAACTCCATTTTTTATTATATAGACTTTCAGGACACTATCGCGCTTATGTGAAAGTCAGGGATAAATAATGTGACTTATACATATTATTATAATTGTGATAATTATATTAATATTATTAATGTGATGATAATTTTCATGCCACTATTAACTATGCATTAAAATTTTCGAACCCCCTCTATCATATATTATAAACTATATTTTTGCACTTTTAAAAATACATTTTTCTTCAAAACATGCTTAAAATTTTCGATAAAGAAGTTTCATGGATTTAAGTTAAAAAGCTTATAAAATTGAAATAATAATCTGTAACATATCAAAATGAAAAATCTGAAAATTTCTAATAATGACGAATACATGAAGAAAGAAGTATCAAAAATGACTCCAACGAAATAAATGATTGGTCTTGAGATATTAATAGAAGCTTCGAAAGGCGGAAGTCTAATTTTGGGGTCATTTCTTGCATGTTTTCTACTCATGGCTGCAAAGTAAACAGAGATAAACAGATAAGAGGCGACTTCGAAGTCTAGAGTTAACAAGCATTTCCTTAATATAGCTTAGCTCTACTATTCCAAGAGTGCATGCTCAGTCAATTAAAAGAAATTTTAATTCCGTTCTTACTGCCTGTGTGATAATTTTTGAATCTTTTATCGGAATTCCGATTTTCGTTCAAAAACATGATAGATATGTAACAGCTACTGATATGAAGAAGTTGGAGAATCCATCATATTAAAAAAATCCTTGCAGCCTTATTCTGGGACACAGCTGTCAACGCTTTCTAACTTCAGCGTCTTTTCCATCATTAAATATCAAAGTAACTTGGAGGATTAATTTTTTTTGCTTTATTTTACTTGTGAGGATTACTGTAGTTTTTCTTTCTCAGAATAAAATATGATATGAAATATAATCAAAAAATAAAAATATCATGTAAATAAAAAAATAAACAATATAAAACCTTAAAAATAAAAAAATAATTAATTCATAATTAAAAAATAAATAGCTATTTATATTTGAAGAGCCTTTTATCAATACATCTTCGTTGCTCGTCATCAGCAGGCTGTTCAAAGCAGACATGTGTGAAACATGAGCCCTACAGCTATTCAACAACAAATTACTATCAATTATCAAGCACGCTATCCGTTATGTTAAGCAATTATCAAGTAACTGATATCAATCTAATTTTTACTTTTTAATCTAATCATCAATTTAATTACTATTCATCGAAGAAATGAGCTCTATTACTTATCAAACGACTGATTGAGTGATAACGCCCTTTTTCACTTTTTATTAATATTGTTATTTTGTGATTTTATCATTTTTACGTTCTACTTTCTTTCTACTGACATTTAAAAGCAAACTTTTCCATTTTTAACTGATTTATTCTTTTAAAACATTAAGCTATTATTTGTTGTTGTTTCTTATCCCATTTGACAGACATCTAGACCAAACCCACTACCCTGTATATGGTTGAAGGGAAAGGGGCAGCTTCTATTGTGATGGAGCACCCGTAGGTAAAAGACTGGTTTGGCTCCGTGACGCTTTACAGTAATATGAAACCGCAACCTACGGCTTAAAGTTGATTCCGAACCACTATAAATATCCATGGTACTCAGTGCCAGAGTGCTAGACATTCGGCCATTCAGACCCAAGCTATTTTAAAATGTTAAACACTTTGAAGTAAGGTAATTTGTGCCTAAAACAGGAGTTATGTAACAATTTCAACACTACTCTAGTAGCGAAAATGTATTTCATTGCACTTACATTTTGTTATAAGAATATCCCACTGGTGACATCTAAAAAGTTCCCACGATGTTTCTTTTCTTCTTTATCTCTAGGACATTCTCCGGTTGAAGAATTTATCGTATCAATCTCTGGCATAAATACGGGAGCTTTCTAATTAAATTTCGATTTATTTTCAGCTAAAAATGAACCATTTATTTTGAAAATCGTTGTAGATAGTAGACCTTTTCACCCTTCGCGCCAATAACTTAAGAGTAGTAATAGTCAACAGTAAAGATTGTTGGAAAAATCGCCCAGTTATCGTCACATATGTTAAACTACAAAGTAAAGTCCCGTGAGGTGTATGATCACATGAGGATTATGTTTGTCCGAAACTGGCAACGCCGATTGTTTCTTTTTCTGCTAGTAACAAACTTAAGAAGCATGTGATCAAAATCAGCAATGTTATAATTCTTTGGAATACTCAGACTAAATATTTAGGTGTTAGTCTCTATTTAACTTGGAATCAACATTTCTTGCATACTAAAAGAAATTTCATACTGCTTTCTGTAAACTCTATCCTCTTATTATCAGAAATTCAACTGTGATCAGGGATCATTTTTTGTATATATACTGCCATTCTTCGTCCTACCTCAACATACGCTTGCCCTATTTGGTCTTATGCAGCTAAAGCTAATCTTGAAACTATTGGAACCTTACAAAACATCACTATCTGCCACATAACCTCTACTAAATGGTTTATACGTAATTCTGATTCTTATTAAAGTTATTAGCATTCCTTCTTTATTTGATCTTCTTAAACATAGTTCCAGTAATTTCTTTAATACGCTTGATAATCACAACAATATGACAATCCAAGAGATTGAATACTATATTCTAGCAATGGCCGCATTTCTCTTTGTGAATGTTTTTGTAAATTGTTTTATGATTTTGTAAATTTATAATGAGCAATATTCAAATGTTTTCAACTGTTTATTTCCTGTTATATCGGAGATGGAGCCCTCAGGGCCAAATAGTTCCAAAATCTTAAATGTCAAACTTCAATAATCCCGATTGCTGCTTTATTATATTACTACTCCATGTTTTTAAGTTGAATATTCATTTTGTTGTTGTTACTAATCCCCCTGGTGCAGGAAAGTCTACACCAAGTACAGAAGACTCCGTCGTAGGCGACTGGGTCATGGTTAAGGGTAATATGCAGCTTCACTTTAGCGAGGAACCACGACGGCTGAAGACTGACTAAACCCCAAGACAACGATCTAAGATCCTATTAGACCAGGATCTATGGTTTAAAGTGGATTCGAACCACTTTCTATATCCATGGCATCGCCGCGACTCGAACCCGAAACCTATGGCGCCGAGCGCCAGTGTGCTAGACCTTCGCCCATTCAGGCCCGAATATTCGTTTTAAACACCGTAATTCAGCTGCATTAGCATGTAACAGACATACAAAAGATGTAGCAGGACAGAATCGTTGCAAGTTTCGTTTCATTTTTTGCATACCATTTTCAACCGGTTATACCCCATCATTCACTCAAAGTGTGTCCTATTGTAAACTAAATGAATAAAGGAATTAACCTTGATATCGCAGATGTTTTGCGCCTTATTGTGTTTATATTACAGTGTCCACATTTCAGCAATGGCTAAATTTTAGAATCCTGTCGCAGTTTACAAAAAAATAAAAAATATTTTTAAAAAAAAAACCCTCTCGACCTCGCCCGGTATGGCGCATCAGTGTTCAATCGTAAACATCGAACGATCGTGAGACGAACTTGATGCAAAAATTGGAATCTTTGCCTCCTTTGGTGCCGCGGCCGAAACGGATGGATGCATTTTCTTGACCTTTAGAACGATTTTTGTGGCGAAGAGGGTGCTCTTCAGAAGACGTGCGAATGGAAACCCTTCGTCAACACCTGCTATCAATTTGCGCAACCGCTGATTTTCGGAAGGAGTCTTCGGAACTGCGGGAATAAAAAGACGTTCCGGGTTGTGTCTACACAAAAATATTGCCGATTGAATCTCAATGTTCTTGTCACATAAAAATCAATTGAATTATGCAATTTAATTTTTTATTTCATTTATATTTATATATTTCTTATATTTCCTTTATATTTATATATTTTTTATATTTCATTTTTAGTGCTATATATTTCTTTACAATGAGCGTTTAGTATCATTATTATTCTATTATCTATGTTTACATGTTAAGAATAATAGTAAACACAATAATAACAACTCATTATGTTTCAATTTTTCACTCCAAAAAGTATTTACAGTGGGTCTAAATCTAGTATGGGGATATATAATTTTATATGCGGCCCGCGGAGTTATGATGCCTTTACAAAGTGGCCCGCAAGATCATTTGGGTTGGGCACCACTGCCTTAAACTATGCAATCTTTGCTTTGGCAAAGAAGCGAAATACGGGCCATATATATAAAAAAATATTATTTTATAATTGTTTTGTGTGTCGTGGTCGTAGAACAGGCTTGATCAGCATAATTACGATTTCTCTTAAGATTTTTTGTCTTACGATTAATCCTACGATAGTCCGTTAATTATTTTTGTAATTTGACGCAAGGTGTAGTTTTCCCCAATGCAATCATCCATAAGCTATGCAACCCTTGCATGCCAAAAAAAAAAAGACGAATCAACCGCAGTTCGAGACTGTTACTAACCATTTTAGTTGCCGCTTCGATTTTTCGTGCGAGAGCAAAGATCAAATTTCGTTGAACGGCGCATTTTCACACGCACCGAAAAATCTCGGGCGAAGGGAAAAAACAGGTTTGTTTTCGGGTTCGGGCGCTATCTTATCGAATATCGTGTTCGATGGCAGAACGAGAAGCCGTCCATCTGTCAACAACAAGAGATACCATCTGTTAATTGGTTCGTTTATCAGTACTTGTTGGAGCTGACCGCACTGAACATCAGCACCTGACAGAGGAAAAAAGCTACAATAATATCCCGGAATGTTATCTGGGGCTGGCGAGTGAAATGATGAGTCTTCCGCATAACACTGACCGCTGTTTTCTATTTTTTATAACTGTTATAATTACTTATTTATTTATTTGTGTGGTTCAAAGAAATAAACGAGCGAAACACTTAATGATAATCTCAATTAGTCGTTTATTATTCCACTCTAATAATCCTCATATACTCTGTAGTCCCCTACCTCAAGTTTTAACTTCTTATTATTGTTTATAGGTGCTGTAGCATTTGATTTTTCCCACGAGAAGAGTTTCGGCATTTCATTCCCAGGAGATAGGAATGTATGTTATTTGAAAACATATGCAATAAACTTATCACTCAAATTTGACGACAGGCGATCTTTATTGTGGGTAGTTTTATTAAATGTAATTACTGCTTGTTCTAATAAGAACAACCTGTCACTGAAATCTGATAGCATATATTTGGTATCATTTATAATGAGGAAATTAGGCAATGTCTGTGCGACCTTCACAGGTCGAAGGAACTACAGATTGAATATGATATACTATGAGTTATTCCATCGTGACGGATAGTAGACCACGAGCTGAGAAATGTCTACTCCAATGAAAAGTGAGGGAAGCTTGACCTTCCCCCCTCCCCATAAAATTTTTAAAAATTTTAAAAACGGTACTCAAAAAAATTAAAAATATTAAAAATAAATAAAAGTAAGATAAAAAATAAAAAGTTTAAAATTAAAAATAAAAGAATTTAAATTAAAAATTCAGTACAATTAGGGACCAGTTATAGATGCCAAAATATTAGTTTGAGATTAAAAATTCAGATTGCTGAACGTCTGGCCGTAACGATGAACCTGTAAGGTAAAAAGCACTATGTACCCCCGTGAAAGCCACTCCCCCTCTCACATGGTTCCTTATGTTCGGAGTTTTCATACGATCTATTTTTTAAAAAAGGTTGCAAAATCCACGATTTCAAGGTAGTCTTTAGTTTCCATTTCATAGAAATCCACTACAATTCATTCTCTAGAGCAGTGATTTCTAAACTTTTTTTGATGACGTAGCCCTTAGACAAGAATGATTAAAAGTTCTATCCCATATAATATATATATATATATATATATATATATATATATATATATATATATATATATATATATATATATATATATATATATATATATATATATATAAAAATATATATATATATATATATATATATATATATATATATATATATATATATATAATATATATATATATATATATATATATATATTTCATCCATAATCATAATTCCATCCATAATCATTCATCCATAATACACAAAATAAATGAATAATAAATAATTTGATTTTTGAACACACACATGCAGTTAAAAGCAGAATTGTTTATTATTTATTTATTTTAAACAATATAGATACATTTAAATTAAATGATAAGATTTAAATTTTTAATTATAATTGAATGTGAGGCATGGGACTGCATTTGTTCAGTCATATCGGACAAATCTGATTGGATGCTTTTTGTGAATGAAATTCGTAGATTTAGTTCCCATTTTAATTTATTTCTGTACTTGGTTTTAATTATTTTTACACAGAAAACGCTATTACATACAGGTATGTAGAACCTAATGGTAAGATTGCATTCTTTGCTGTAGCTACTAAATCTACATATTCAGTTTTCAATCCCATGCAACTCATGAAGAGATTTTTCTTTCGATTCGGATTGTAACGTTGTTCTTTTCTCTCGCATCTCAATGAACTGTCTTTATCTGCATTCGAAGGAGGATCTGTTTTTACTTTTTTTTTTTTTTTTTCAGCAAATGGGTTCATGACCCATTGAAACACTCTTATAATGTTAGGAAGATCTATAAATAGGTTACAAAATTCAGTATTCAAATTTTTAAAAGTGTAGACAATTGGCTTTTAATTTGTTCCATATTTGCTCCATTTTCCCTATTTATTCCATTGCTCTTGAACTATATATATATATATATATATATATATATATATATATATATATATATATATGTGTGTGTGTGTGTGTGTGTGTGTGTGTGTGTATGAATGTGAAGCACTACAAGGATTTTATAGCAAATGGTGTTATATTTTTATGTAATTTGTGGGGAGAGGGGTTATGCGCATTATAATTTGCCAGCAGTGAATATTGTTGTTACCGTTGTAGTACATATGTTCTGTTATGCAAACTGATCATTTTTCGCAGCTCTTGGAATCCAAACGGCATTGCGCTATATCAGATGTAGGTAATACAAATACAAAGCTATTCAAACCTTCTGTATCTAATAGAAAGGAGAAGCCATAAAACTTCAGCGCTCGCTAATCTGCAGTATCAAAAATAGACTGAATATTAAGAATCTTTTTTATTGTTTCTTAAAGTCCCTCCAATAAATGTATTTCTAATATTTTTTTAAGCTGTAATTATACCAAGGTACCCTCTTTCAGATCGCCATCTTCCTGCTAGCCTGTCTGGTGTGCTGCTGTTCTGTCACCCTCAGGGATCAGAAACTGTGCGGAGACGAACTGCCGGCCACAGTCAACTTGCTTTGCAAAGGTGAGTAGCTGAAAGTTTACGGAGAATGCGTCTCATTATTCTTTTGCATGAGAAGCGTCTCACACCAGGATATACTTCTCCAAAAGCATAAAAAGTTCTATTGATCGCTTTTCATGCGGATGTTCAATGTAAAAGTTAAAGCTGAATATTTGAGATTTTCTCACGAGTATTTCTTGAGATCATCAATGGCGCAACTGCTCCATGTTGTGCCAAGGCCGTCTGCCTGCTGGCAGATTTCGAGACATGAGATGTTGTCTTTTTTACGGGATAGGATTGTCAGCCCTACGTCCAACAGTGACATTAGAACGGTACCTACGGCTTAATGTGGATTCCGAACCACTACAAACATCCATGACACCGCCGGGGCTCGCTCCCGAAACCCACAAAGTGGTACCGAGCGCCAGAGCCACTAGGCCATTCAGGCCCATTTCTTGAGATAGAGAAATAAAATATAGACACTTTCGAAGTCAATACTCACTCTGTCCCACAATAATAATAGCAAGTAAATACCTAAACTGAAATTGTTGACGAATGTAAGTTATGCTGTAGCTCAAAATTGTGAAGCCTTCAATCAAAACTAATGTTTAATGACGTTTGTTTTGATACATCTTTCAATTTTTAAATTAACCTAATTATTATGAATAACAATTATTTTTCTAATTTCATCCGATAATCGACACCAATAGTTTTATTTCAGTTGAATATCAAGCCATTGTAAAAGTAAATTGAAAAAAAAAAAAAAAGAGAATTTTCAAACAAAAATCGAGTTGCAGTTCTGCATCAAAACTCAAAGAAAAGCAGCAAAAGAAAAGTTGTAGAAAGGTGCTATTGCATTATTAGCTGCAAAACTATTTAAATGCAATAGAATGACCTTATCAAGTATTTGAAAAAAAATTTTAAGAACAATCTTATGCTAATCATATGCTAATGGTGAAAAAGCAAAACTGTGGATCTAAATGCAAAGATTATGGAGAAAACTTAAGCGTATTCCTGTTAGCAGAAGAGGAATCAGCAGTTCCCGCCATTAATCATTTTTTGCGATGTTTTATAGTTCAAAAGCGAATACACATGAAATACTTCTGCATTTTAGTAACAATTAATAAACTCCTTTTCAATCAATACATCTTTTAAACTTTGAATTTTTTTCCCATGTAGGTTATATTCCCCATACAAATATTTCTAATTTGTCAACAATTCCTAATATCCTTTTTTTAGTTTTAAAGAACACAGAAGATATAGTTTTAATATATTCTTTGTTTCCACCATTATAATTGAGGCTTATAGGCTTCTGCCCGATGAGAAGTAATTTGCATATCGTCATCGCCTTACTACAAGGCGCTAGTAGTGGAGCGACAAGTCGAATTTATTATTATTATTATTTTTTATTTTTAACTCCCTTAAAAATTTTTCGTGAGTTTCTCTCTTTCAAAAAAATGGGACATTTTGGGATCCTGAAACTATGTTTGGGGACAACGGGAAGATACATAAAAACGACAAGTATAGTCTCATTGGCATATAAAGGCATCTTGCAATGAACAAAAAATAAACCACTGACTAATTCTGGCAATCTAAATCTCCATAGACAACCCTTCTATCTTCATCGTTGACAAATGGTCATAGGGGTTAACAAAAATTTTACTTGAATCCTTTTCTATATAAATTGCTGTGCGAACAGTTACCAGGTGAAAAATTAGCAAGCGGCCAAGTCAGACAGAATCACACGCCTGTATTAGAGAAGAAATTAATTTTAAAAGGTATTTTTGAGTAATTTTTATTTCATGTGTTCAAATATTTGCACATGGTTTTGTTATATTGTGTGTTGTATTTGTTATATTATTGTGTCAAACTGTGTGATACACAAAACCACAAGGGCTCATTTTGAAAACAGGCGTAAACTCCGGCCTGTTTAGTCACTTCAGAGCAAAAGAGAAAATCGATACTCTTTGTCAACTAGTCGTAGAATTTTCTTCTTTTTCTTCTCCAAAATCCTTCCTTTAAAAAAAAAATCGGTCAAGAAGAGAGGTGGGGGTCAGCGGAGAAGACATTTTCTCAGCTCATGGTCTATCACTAATCACGATACAACAACTTATGGTGTAGTCCATATTCCATCTGTAATTGTTTGGTCGCACATACAATGTCTAATTCCCTCATTATACATGATATCGGATATCTTCTATCAGATTTGACTGACAGGTTGTTCTCATTAGTACAAAACACTAATTGCCTGTCTGTAAACAACTCTGCTTATCTGCTGCCAAATTTGAGTGATAGGCTGTTATATGTCAAAGAACATACATTCCTCTCTTCTGGGAAAGAAACGTCCCAACTCTTCCTGTGGGAAACATGATACAGTAGTTATCAAATCGATTTGTTTATTAAAATTGAATTATATAATTAAACTGCTATAAATAAACTATTCACAAGAAAAACAATCCTCTATAGAATCAGCATCTCTTATTGATACTATGCTTAGAATGAAAACGTTGAATCCAATTTGTTTGCAGGTCAGTTTGACACCAAAGCAGCTTTCACCGAATCCAAGTTCTCCCAGGCCCTGGCCGAGAGGTGCTGCTCATCACCGTGCGACACTGAGACCCTGCTCTCCTTCTGCGACCACCTGGCCGAATAACACTGATCTGCCATCACGAAATGAGAAGTTCTCAACAACATGGACTTTTCCAACATTTTGTACTTCCTATACCACATGCAGAGTGTTGAAAGATTTCAGGATTCTTATAGACAAAGCATTTTATTTACCTTATTTTTTTTTTTTTACACCGTGCCCAGTGTTTTCATTTGTGTTCCACTGACATTGATTTCAATTATTGAAATGCATTGTAAAAAGGAAAATAAACTTTTTATTATTATTTAGTTATGTTTTGGTAGAGAATACTATCCTACATATAAAGGTTTTTTAAAATCCTTTAATGTTACCTTCTTTTTTTTATTGTCAATTTTTTTGTTGATATATTTTGATGTAGATCAAAATGAATAGACTTTTGTTTCAAATTTGTATGATGTACAATCTTAAATGAAATAAATATTTTGCTCATTTTATATTTATGGTCTACCATATAACTTAGCTCAAATAAAAAATGAGACTTAATTGTATGAATATTTTTTATTAATATTTAACCTAGCATTTTCGGCAACTTGCCCATTTTCCACACAAGCGGTAATTGAACATTAATCGATTTTCTCGGCATGAAGCAAATGCTCATGCCGAGAGAATCAAACACATATGAACTTATACCCAATACAGCTCTAATAAATACTTATGGCAATGGCAATAATTTTTGTAAAGCGAAGAAAATACAATAATAAAAAGGCAAATAAAATAATCTTTCGCATTCATGCTCACGAAAGGTAAAAAAAAAAGGTTAGGAAAAAAGAGAGTACATTTCTTACATTCGACTTATCAGAGTATTCATTTCAAATTATAGTGCCATCAGTGAGATACTTTGACACATTAATGATCAAAACACCAGCTTCTCGAGTTTATGGAATAACGTTTAGAAGCGTGAATTGAGCTTTTTAAGTATTGGGGGAAAATATCACATCTAATTTAAGGTAGTTAACCAAAATTTTTAAATATTATTTTCTGATGCAGTTGTTAAATAAAAAAAATAAAATCTATACATAAATATTGTTTGCCACATTTTGGTAAAAATTAACAACAAGTAATATAAAAAAATGCTTTTTTAAAGTCAATTCCTACTTTTTTTCACTTTATTGCAGAAAGTCCTTTATAAATAATTTTCATTCATTTTTATAAGTTTATCTGGAGCCATCTATTAGTGGATACATGCAACTTAAATCTAAAAAAAAAACTAAAATCAATGAATTAAATTTAATGAATGAATTAATATTTGAAAAGACCGCATTCACATCCAGTGTCATCCACTACAAATTAAAAAAAAGTATTTGAACTGGAGTGGATGAATAAAAAAGTATTTTATGAACGATTGAAAATGTGAACAAGATATAACATATAGGGAGAGTGTGAGCTAATGGAAGGAATTGAAAAAAGGGTATTTTTTGACTTCACATAAACACTCCTAATTTCACAACACTCTAAGAACGTGTGAAACATATCACACTGACTTGCATATACGCAGACCTATATCTACTATGTATGCATTGAACTAAAAAATTATACTATACAATGATGCTGAGTGAGTTTTTGCTCTCAATGACTCATTATAGTCATTGAGAGCAAAAATACAAGAGTAATGGTTCTAACAAAAATGGCAATAACTCATCTCTCAAGGTATATATGTAAAACATTTTACTTCAGTGCATGCATAACATCGTTCAAAACATGGAATTCAAATGTCATTAAATTCTAAAAATAATTATAACAGTTATGATTGTTATAGTATGGCAGTATAATAAAAAATAGTCTTTAAGAAATTCAATAAAACGTTTTTTCAATGCATAAATTCAATATGGAAATAGCTCTTGATGAAACAGTTGAATCTCGACCCTAGAAACAAACTAAAAATTGTTTTCGAAAGACACAGGTCTCGTTTTTAAAATAAAATAATTACAACAAAAAATTGATAGCGTTGACGAAAATTGCGATTAGATCGTAATTGGTTACTTTTATATCATTAAAAGAACAGAAAGCACGACAATATTTCATTTTTTAAGGATGCCTCACGAAATATTTGAGAACCACTAAATCAAGCAATCCGAATTTCTGTATAACATTATTCTGTATTCATGATTTACCATAAGATATACTTCTTCTTTTCTGGGTTTGCTTTTTCAGCTGTAGGAAATATTAATCCACATCACTACCGAAAAAAAAATTAAGAAATCTTAACAACTTTACAGGAAACTAAAAATAGCTATGAAATGAAACTCCAGAAAGTCGATTTCCAATCAAAAAAGAGAGAAAAAATGGATGCGTAATCCTTAAAGCGTCGATCAAGATTTATGTGAGAATTAAAAAGGTCAATGACTGTCGCATTGCAACTAAAATTAGATCTAAATATTTTTTTTTAAAGATAAAATATATTTTTCGTCAACAGTTTCAGTTTGAGAATATTTTTAATAATTTTATTTAAACATAAAAATAACCACTGATAGGATACAAATGTCAGTTAATTAATTTCTAAATTTGTTTAGGAAGCAAAAGTAAGCGGAATCTGAATTTTATTATCTGAATTTTTATTAATTATCTTACATTTTTTTCGTCATGAAAATATTTATGTTGTGTTCTTTGTTTTTATGTTAAAAAAAAAACCTTTATTTTAGCTGAATTGTAATTGCATATCTGCGTATTTAATTTGAGTAAAAAACAATACCTTTTTCTTTTAAGTTCAGATCTCGAACGAAGACAAATTTTAAGCATCAGAATTAATTGCGATTTTTCAAGACCAACAAATCACACTAGTTTATAATATGCAGTTTTAGTCAATGTCTACCAAGTAGTATTACTCAAATGGCAAAAGTTTATGTGCTGCAATGCATTCCTTCTCACTGTTACTATTAAAATCAATGGTAACAGCAGCTACTGTAGCACTTTTTATCCTCACAAGCAGGCTAACAAAATCTATAATCATTTCTGCCCTTCATGGCACTTCGCCAGTCAATACCTTTGGTGATTGAAATTTGCAATCGCTACTGATACGTGCTAACAATTGCATATTTTAACTGGAAGTTTTGATCGAGACTTCGAAAAGCTTTGATCTAGATGGGCGTTCATTATGATCTTCCAGCTGGATCATCGCCTTCGTCTTCTCCTATGTTTCAATGACTCGTAGCATCTGCTGGTCAGAACATGATCTCGGTCATCTTGATATTGACGCTTTCCTACAATTTGATCGTTCTTGTATACTCTCCCAATTCCATAATTCACAGATTTTTTTAATGCTTTGGAATATGAAACATACAGAGATCTATATGAAACATATAGAGAGATTTGTTTTTATCACCAAAAGTATGAAAATTTTCCAAATGAAACATATTTAAAAACATTCTTAGATCGGCTTCAAGATAAGAATCTGAAATGAAAGCATGAACAGGAGATAGACTCGTTTAACAATAAAAGCAGTAAAAAAGAACGAATGCATGCGACGTCCTTTAAAATGTACGTCAGTTCTCCTAACTTCATGGATGGTGTGATGGACGATGCGAAATAAAGCATTGTGCTGAAGCGTGCCGGGAAGTGAGTTTACAACGCTCATCAAAATTTATAATCTCTTGAATGGGTATAGTGAACGATTTCTTTTGCATGCATACCGGAAGTCTCATTTTAATTCCGACATTTTTGACCATCGCAAATCTACTCGTAGAAAACGATTTACATATTTCTTGAATGTTCTATGAACATTCCTTCTATTATCTTTTTTATGGATACCCCCTTCCACTGCTTCCTCCTATTATCTAATGTATTTATTGTTCTGCTAGTACCTCTCCTATTATCTATTATATTGTTCTACCAGTACCCATCCTATTATCTATTATATTGTTCTAACAGTATCCATCCTATTATCTATTATATTGTTCTAACTGTACCCCTTCTATTATCTATTATATTGTTCTAACTGTACCCCTTCTCTTACTCATTGCATTGTTCAATGGATACCCTTTTGTGAACATTTTTTTAATATTTACAAAATTCAGAATTATAAAATGCCATCAAATATTGAATACTATAAAATGGTATGAAAACAAAGTCTTAGTACTCACTGTGTGGCCTGATGGTCAATTGGCTACCGCTCTGGCCTTAGTACCACGTTCTTCAGGTTCGAATCCTGGCGGTGGCATGGATGTTTGTTGGTGGCTCGAAATCCACATTAAATTGTAGGTCCAAATCTAATTAGCCTGAAGTGTGCGCAAAATGAATCGTAGAGCGACAAACAAAATCAAATCTTACTCACTGTAATTTGAAGGCTGACTGCATATAAACGAAAAAAATATTTTGGAACATATTTTTTTTCTTTCTCTATGTTTCTTTGCGTGCATGCATTAAAATTATTATATTTATAGACATCAACAATATAATGAAAATAAATAATATAAACTTAATAAAATAAAAAGTAAATGCAGAAGTTCATTTAATGAGACATAAAAATTTATATAGATTTATAAGTGTTTTAATATCCGTTCAATTTTTGTAATACTTAAGCATAAAACTAATTATTCGAGTGGTATTTATTTTTTTGATTGGTTTTTATCTACTATTGAAAAGATTAGTTCATAAATATATGCTGATCCGTGTAAAAGTCTAGTATCCTGTATTCCTTGTGTTAAATTGATCATCAAATTGCCAAGTAAACAAGCAAAATGTCTGCTGCAGTTACAGTTTACGTGTAACTGTCCCAATCATTTCGTATGCTGTTTAACGACTATAACCATAAAGGAATTGGCAATATACCCCCGTTACAGCATTGGTTACTTCTTCAGTGGTATAGGATTTTAGACTTCAACCCTCATCAGAACAAATTTACATACATTTGGGGCCTGAATGGCCGAGTGATTAGCGCTCTGGAGCTCGGTACCATAGGTTTCGGATTCGAATCCCGGTAGCGTCATGGGTGTTCGTAGTGGTTCGGAATCCAATTTAAACAGTAGGTCCTGGTTCAATATGATCGTCGAGCGTTGTCTTGAGATTTAGTCAATCTTCAGCCCTCGTGGTTCCTCTCTAAAGTCTGCATATTACCCTTAGCTATGGGCCAGTCCCCTGTGACGGGGTCTATTGGACATGGACACAAAATTACATTACAAAAAAAAAAAAAAAAAAAAAAAAAAAAAACACAAATTTACACAATTTGCAATATCTGGTAATTACTGCATTTACTTTATTGTTGAAGAAGTTTTATAAGGGGCAATATTTTTGACAATTCTATAAAATACGTAATAAAGTTATGAGAGAAAAACATTCACCGATAACTGACGTCTTGATGGTCAAAAGAACTGATTCTAGTGGTTTTGTGGGAATGTACTATTACTATTGGAAATGTACTATGTGGAATTACTATTTGTGAGTACAATAGAAAGACAGAAAAATAAAGTATATGGAAACTCTGAATCGAGCCAAGAGCATTATTTATACTGAATTATAAAACATTAAATAATTTTTGGTAACTTTTTATACTAGAGCTGAATGTTCCATGCTCCGCTCCATGTTTCCATCTTTTGACAAAATATGAAAATTTATTTTTAATTGTATTACCTATTATACAATTAAAAAATATGACATATATTGACATATCACACTTTGTGCATCATTTTTAAAGTAATCTATTAAATAATAAACGAGAAAAAAATTTTACTGTTAATACAACGGTAAAAATTATTTATTTACAATTGTAAAACAAGATAGAAGATAATAGCAATGTAGGATTCAACCTTTGTTATTAACAAAATCATCGCTGTAAGAATTTAAATAACCTCAAAATGCTTCGATAAAATTGGAAAACGTAATAAAAGAACAATAATAAGAAGACAAATAAAAAAATTATAATCTAAAGTCATTAATCTCAACGTTGCAAAGAAAGTGGGTTAAAATCTAGAATCCTGTACCCTTTGTACTAAACACATTGCAAGTTGCCGAGCCAATTAGTTTGGGCGGTAAAATGATATTACGCCAACAACTTTCACTGGGTTGCCAAATCGCCAAGTAAACAAACAAAATGGCTACCAAAGTTCGGTATCACTGTAAAATACTATTTCGCCAAAATTTATAACCAAACAGTGCTATTACGCCAACAATAGTAGCCAAATAGCTATTACGTCGGAGTTTATTCCCAAAAGGCTTTGAAGCCAAGGTTTACCGCTTTAACGCCAAATATTATCCCTATCTTGCCAAAATTTTAATTTTTGAAATGCTTTATAGTTAACATTTATTGCTTTTTCACTAAGCAAATTTTTTTTATTTGATGTGCTTTTACGGCAAAAGTTAATTCTTTATCGCCAATATTTATCGCTTTATCCCCAAATTTTTCACTAAGCGAATTTTATTATATGTGCTTTTAAGCCAAATGTTAATGCTTTATCGACAACATTTATCGCCATATTTTTTCATTAAGCGAATTGTTTTTAGGCCAAAATTAATGCTTTATCGCCAAATTTTTATCATTTAAAAATTATATCTCTGAAATATTTTTGCGCCAAATATTATCGTTTTATGTCAAAATTTAGAAATATTAGAGAGTTTTTGCATACCATATTTTTATCGTCCGATATTTTTTTCTCCCTAGCGCGCATGTTCATAGGAAACATTATTACAGATACGCATGCGCAATTTCCTATGAGCATGCGCAATTTCCTATGAGCATGCGCGCTAGAGAAAAAAAATCAGACGATAAAAATACGGTACAAAAACTCTTTAATATGACAAAAAAATTACGTCTAAATTGCCTTTTACATCTCCGCCAAACACCATTTTATTTAGCTTTATCGCCAAAAGTTTCCACTATTATGGCAAAATTTTAATGTTTTCTTTTTATGCCATTTTAACGCCAAAATATATCGTTATTTTGTCAACATTTTATTCCTAAATCGCTTTTACACCAAATTAAATCGCTTTAACGCCAAATTATTGCGTGGAATCTTATTTTGCTAACTCACAAAAATGGATCATTTAGACAAAAATAATAATCGCTGTTACGATAAAATTTCGCTAAAATTATTCGCTAATTCGCCAATTTTTTTTTAATGCCAAAAAATAAGTCATGTTCTTTATGAACCCGAATTCGAATGATAAATTAATATTAATAAAAAGAAAAAAAGAAAAAGAAACCGGAGAATAACTTACCTTTTATTATGGTATGTCCTTCGTTTGTGGTGGAAACAAATGTTTTATTCCATCGGTGAAATCATAAAAAAATTTACGGATGTCAAATTTGTGTTGTAGCGTTAATAACGCTTTTAAATTGTAACGTTAACTAACGTTCTAAAAGCTAAAGCTTCAAATATTCCGTGCGAATTCTAATTACGGTTGCCACAAAATCTTAACTAAACTAACATCTTTAAAAGGAAATTAATTGTTTAAGAATAAAATATAAATTTTTAATGAATTAAAAAAATCGTTTGATTTGGTTTGTCGCTCTATGGTCCTCTTCTGTCTCACGTGGGTCTAACAGACCGGGACCTACAGTTTAAACTGGATTCCGAACCACTATAAAAAATCGTTTTTCTTGTTTGTTTCTTATTTTCATGAGTGGCAACATCATAAAATTGTTTATAATCTGTATCAGCGACAGATGTTTGTTATAAGAATGTGCTCGGAATAATCAATAATTTATCGGAATACTTATTTAAAAGAATATATATTCTGTTCTTATTTATTGCAAATAAGAATTCTGCAATTAATTATCGAAATAGCAATAAAATAGTCATTATATTGCTCGGAAAATGAAGCTACGAATTCCTCTAATTACAGGATTGCAACCCTAAAGAATTTTGGCAAAATTAGTGAAATATTCAGGGTTGCAAGGAGGACAGTATCTAGATTTTCAGTATTCTAGATTTTAACCAAAAAGGGGTTAACAATAGTAACTTTTTATATATGTGTATCATAAAAATATCATAAAGCAAATATAAAGTACAATTTAATTAACGGTAGCTAAATTTTTTCCATTTTTGGTTTAAATTGCATTTGTTGACAAAATTATGTACTTCCTTATTATTATAGACCAGCAATAAACGATTATCACTCATAGTCCGTAAGTCACGAGAACCTTTAGGCGATATTTTGGCGACATTTAAGTAATATAACTATAATGGTGAAGAAGTATCCAAGAGTCCATTTACTGATTTAAAACAGCTGAAAATCACCAAATTCATATCTGATACAGTATTCGAAACGATTCTTATATAAATGTGGAGTTTCAATTAATTCAGATTTACTCAAAGAGGGTCATTTCTTAAAATGAAGAATTAAAATTAACCTCACTAACTGCCATTCCTAAAGAAGATAATTGGCTCGCATTCAAAATAAGAAGATTTTGTTGAAAAATGTGCAGTCTTTTTAAAAATGTCCCCTAATTACATTATTGGCATAGATTTGGATCGCCATAGAATTCTTAGAATTTATTGTTTAACAGTCAAAAGGGTCTTTCTTAAAAATGCAGCACAACAAATTTATAGAAAGAAAGATATTTGTTTTGAAAAAGTTTTTAATTTTTCGGAAGTAATTCTACGAATTAATTTACACTAATGTGAGATGTAAAAAGTTTTAGAATGGAATAATTAAGGTTTCATGGTTAACTAATTGAAAAAGTAGATTTTAAAAAAGGTCAGATAGCTTATTAGAAAACTACTGAAAACGTGGATAATTCTATACATAAGATAATTATACGAATTATTTATGATTATCGTAGTATTATTTAAAAATAATTTGCTTATAAATCCCAAAATTATTTCGAAAATTTTTTATAAGCCGTTTGTGGTTTGCTGAAACTTTCAGATACTCGGCAAATCTGTATATTTATCTTCTTCTTTTATAAACGAGGAGGCTTTACGGTGATAAATAGTGATAATAGCGATAAAGCTTCCAAGTTTTGGTGGAAGTTTTGCGGGTTTTCACCCATACGACATACAAATGCGGAGGCACTTTCTGAAGAAAATATTCTTCCCTCACAGTTAATCGATGGGTTGTTTGCGACACACATCAGTGGAACACTAAGTCCAGCGTTGTTAAATAATAAAAAAAAAAAAAACTTCTTTCACGTGATTTATTAAAAATACATCTTTCCTTTGCAATAAAGTCATATCTTCTAAATCCTAATTTCGTGCTAAGACTGCTTAAATAGTTAAACTTTAGCTTTATATTTAAAATAATTGAAAACAAATTCTTTTTCGTGAAAACTCGTGCTAGTCTATCAACTAACAGCAAAAGAATCACTATGCAATAAATTAAATAAGTAAACAAGTAAGTATTAAATAAGTATTTAAATTGAAACGATTTACTGATTGACTCAAGTTAACACAATATGTCAATGAACTATACCATTTTCTAAAATGACTGACTCCTTTTCAGGTAGTTAAATTAAAATTACTATAGTATTAGAGGCCAGTTGACTCTTATTGTAACTCAAGAAAGAAAGCTTATAAATTCAAATTCAATTTGTGTCTAAGTTATATGCATATCCTAATTTGTGCTCAAATCATATAGGATAACTCGCCCACAGATTGCAGTGCCACTGGACCAGTGGTTATTACATAGGGACTCTGAACTGATTACAGTACAGTTCAAAATCAAGTAAGAACAAGTAATTCAAACAGGCAGCTTCTGCCTCTCCATTGGGGATAAATGCAATAAATCTGTAAACTGAAAACTCCCTTATTAAATGTAAAATAATCTTCTGCGGGATATCATTTCTGTTGATGTTTGTCCTGAATTGTAGTAATGGCAGGTTAAAACTTTGATCTAACGATTCTTGTTCTAAAAAATTGATATTATGTAGGAAAAACCTTTATAGAAAAGCATTTTATTGGTAAAATTCCGTAACATCTAGTATCAAAATTATAAAATTCTGATTTATCAATTTAGAATTACGGAAAAGCATTCCAATTGTGAAGCTGAAAGATAGCAGTTTCATATGTAAAATGTAAAGAAACTGCATTTTATTCCCACAAAAATCATTTTTATTCTTTGAAGAACTATTGAAAAGATCAAAATTATCAACATATTTGCAAAAAAGATTATGCTTTATTGTCATGCCAGCCACATTCTAGACTAAATATTCAAATTTACCTGGACAAATATGGCGGACAGAAAAAAATTCTTAACTTTTTTTTATTTGCATATTTTATTATTCGATCTTCCTTTCCATGAACTTGAGAATAAAAGCTGAGAGTATTTTTTTATTCTTCTGCAAGTGTTAGAGGGGGAAAGGAGAAAGGTGAATAATTTTTCTCGCTTTAGTGAATCCAAAGCCTTAATGCAGTTTATATCTACATGCAAGTGCATACGCAGCTTTTGGATCGGATGCAAGGGGAATCTCCTCATCTCTGGCACCGAAGAAAACATCCACTTTGTTGAAAATTTCTGAGTTAAAAGTTTAGCTGTTTTCAATTCTGATCTTTTAGTAAAAGATTTGAAATCATTCCCACAGTTATTTACACCAGGTAAGTTGCCATTTTTTTTACTTAAATATCAAGCAACATTTTATAATTTTTGCCCATTAAAGGTAATTGAATAGTCTTTTTTGAAACAATAGGTACCAAAAAGTTCAAAAGTGCTTATTGTATAAAAATATTTAGAAAGGCTTTCACTTCTATGTGAACATACGAAGCCTCTATTCTAATTCTTGCCCTGCTGTCTGTAATATGCATGTGTCAACAAGAAATATGGAGTTTAAGTAAGATGACTTAAACTTATAGTAACTCCACAAATGTAATCTGCGATGAAAAATTCTGTAACAGTGAAGCATGTTGTGGATTCTAAGATCTATGTAGTTTGTCAAGTTGGTATTCTTGGATTTGAGATAAAACTACCATCGAGAAAAAAATGAACATATATATATATATATATATATATATAAAAACTTCGAAATATTCTGTTGTAACTATCACCAACTTAATCTGTCCGGGTTTTTTTTTTTTTTTTTTTTTTAATATTATCTTCAAAACATTGCAGAACTTTTCAACTATCTTGAAATGAAAGATCCATTTATTACCCTAAAATCCGTTATTTTTTTTATCTGGTGCGTTACCAAAAATCATAAAAAATTTTCATAATCGTAAATTTTCTAATGAAAAATCCTATCGTTTTTTAATTAAATAATAAATGCTATTTTTAATATTGGCGAACAATTAAATGGACTTCGTAGTTCACCTTTCATATTTAATAACTTTATTAGGAGATTTTTTCATTTATTATACCGATACATATATATGTACATAAATTTATTTTTAGATTGAATGTACTTATTTAATGTATTTTTTATTTTATTTATTTTTTTTCATATTTGTAATTGAACTTTTTTAATCTTTTCATGTTCAAATTTTTGTCCTAATTGTGTTGATATATGAACATAAGAATACATACATTATTGAATATTTTCTTATCCTTTTTACTAAAACTTACTAATGTAAAATTCTGAATTCAGTAAGCAACGAGTCTTTTATACTGTTATTTAAAAAAAAACGAAAGACTCTCTTTAGTAAATTAAAATATGTGAATTATAATATGTTTTAATTACATATCAAATTGATTTGTTTACTTCAAATTCTTTTGGATATCAGATAAATAGTTGGCGACTGTGTAGATTATGTATCATTTTATAGTATTAAATATTGAAATAAAATATTTTATTACTATGTTCATGGTCACTTAACTAGCGCGTGATCCAACAATAAAGGAGCCCAAACTGAGGAGCACTGAGTTCAATGTTTTCAAAAGTGAAGAGACTAGATATTGCGTACTAGACAAAGTACACAAAAGTCTTTTTAGTACAGTTTCAAAATCACTTTTTAGTACAGTTTCAAAAATCACTTTTTGATTTAGAATCAATAAATTCAGTAAAAGCTGTTCAATGTGTTCAGTTTCGTGATTAACAAAACATTTTCTTTAAAAACGATTCCAAATGTTTAAAACAGCTATAGTCAATAGGAAACGCGCATATTGAATATGGTGAAAGAGGCAGAACCATAAAATTTCAACTCATTCAGTTTTTGAAATGTGACGTATGCAATGGAAGATCTTGCATATCATGGTGAAGAATAACATCTTTTCGATTCATCAACTCTTGAAATAAGAACAATTTATGATGTGCAATGTAGATTATTAACAGTAATATTGCAATTTGTTTCTATTCTTAAGAACTTGTAATGGATAATTCCACTTTAATTGTACCTCCTTTGGAGGAAAAGTTGGAGTTGGGTGCAGGTTTAGGCTTTTCATCTGCATCCAGTCACTTTGCTGAACGCTTACAATCGTCATACAATATCCACTTTTCGTCACAAGTAGTGGTACTATCCAAAAAGGAACAGTTTCTTTGCAGATTATTCAGTGATGTGCAAATTTGTAAGCATTGTCACTTCTGCCTATCTGGAACGCATTTGTAAATTTTTTTTCACCTTTCCAACGTTCATCCAGAAATCTCAAAACTGTCGTCTCATTATAGATATATTAGCGGCAACATTCAAAAATACAACATTGATGTTTCGTGCTGCTTTGGTAGCAGAATGTTCAAATTTATATTTATACAGGAAAGTGATCCATATTTTTGTGGGATTCGATCTTTCTATTTTTTTTTTTAAGATTTTCAAAAAAATTCGATACCTATATGCGAACAAAATACATTGTTAGACTGAGTTGATAATAAGCAATAAAATCATATATAACACTCTTATTTAACTTAATACTGATATATATATATATATATAAAACGTTATTCCATGAAAGAACAACCTAATGGTTCATAAGCTTGAAATATTTCTCCGAACAGGTTCTGTATTTATTGTCCTGTTACTATCTGCCAAAATATTTTGTCGGAAAAACAATTTGAAATTTTATATCAGTTTCTTTACGTTAGATAAGCATTCTAATTTATTCGCAACTTTTTACAAATGATAACTTTTTTTACAATTGACAGCTTTTCATTTGAAACTAACAGCAATTCATTCCAAGATCAAACAAACGCATATTTAATAACAACATGAATGGAAGAAGTAATTTATTAAAACTATTTTTTTTTTAATTAGAAAAAAAAAGATTAATTATTTTACTTTCAAATTTACTATTATATTTTAATTATCCAGATTTTTTTCTAAAAGTCTTTTTGCAGAAAAAAAAAATCACTTTCTGAAACATATAGATGATTCCCTTTTGGAAGTGCACTTTCAAAAATTAATTTATATTGAAGAATAAAAATAATCCTACCGAATTTACAAAATTCATTAATATTCATTAATCTAAATTAATTTTTGTAGATTTGGTACTTAAGCATATAAAAATAGCAAAGCAAGTTTTAACAGATTGATAAAACAACAGTTTTAACTTATTGTCAATTCTATGAATGAGCAGAGTTTTGTTCGTGGCATATTACATGGAACACAATGACTGCGATGTAACGAAAACTACTCTTTACCTCTTAAAAACTAATATCAGACATCACGGTTCATTTTATACCAAAATTGTTTTTTTTTTTTTTTGTCAAACTTGTTAAATAAAATCAACGATAAATCTTTTTTTTTTTTCCTAATGCAAACACTCAGACAGTTGTCTTGATGCCTTAAGGCAAGAGTTGCACCGACGTTACAGGAACTCCGTAACCGGTACGCCCGTTGCCCAACTCACTTAGCACTACCCAGGTGGTGCGTGTAGCGTGAAGATAAGCTACGGACGCGGAGTAACAAACCCCCGCAACGTTCTTGTTAGACTGGGACTTACGGTTTAAAGTAGATTCCAGACTACTACAAACATCCATGGCATCGCCGGGATTCGGACCCGAAACCTACGATACCGAGCGCCAGCCGAGCGATACCGAGCCTATTGACTTTACAAAACCTTTTTATTAGAAATGATACCCATTTTATAAACTACTTCGATTCAATTATTTCTTAAAATGTGATGATTTTTAGTTTTAACTATACATTATAAGTGTACTTTTTTTTTTCTTTTTCGATCATTTTACGCAGAACACAATCGAACTTATTCATGCAAGGAATACTTTAATAGAGCTTATGAATCATATTATGTGTAATACCGGGAAATGAAAGCTCGCCCATGAATCTCTACTGGAAAATGAATGACAAAACCGCTCATTCATATTCATCACTTTATTGTGATTGAAATTCGCTTTCTGACTGCTGACTAGGCGGGTGTCACTTGGAGGTGTGTCCTCATTTAGCGCTCGAAAACGCGTGAAATGAGAGATCGTGGATTTGAAGAAGCGTTTCGTGCTCTATTGTGAAGCGAGAAGACCCTTTTCCGCTCCAAACCATTCAGATTGTTTACTGACCTCTGATCGCGTGATCCCCACGTGCCACGTTGATGTCCGAGGGTCAAAAGCGTTTTCATTAACAGCTATCTGTTTCCATCGCTAATTCACACTTCAATCCCAATAACTCTTAATTGCCTTAGTAGGGAATTTTGTTTATATGGTTTGAATATGATATTGATTTAGCATGACGTTTTCGATAGCCAAGCGTACTAAAAAAATAATTAAACAAGTAATATAAAAAAAAAAAAAATTTAAGTCAATTCCTACTTTTTTTCACTTCTATTGCAGAAAGTCCTTTATAAATTATTTTCATTCTTTTTTTAAGTTAGAAAAATTCTCTCTCACATACACATTTTCCATCTCTCTCACTCAATTATTCACATGTTTCATTTTCCATTTTGACTCAGACCAGAACCCAGAATGAAAAAAGAATTCGAAAAAGAAATTTTTTTCCAGCGATCTACACACTTCGCCACTGACGGTATTTAATCCTAAATTTGTATCCTGCTAAATATCTTATATAAGCGAAATTTTTTTCCCTCTAAAACTGAAATTAATTAATTAAATTTAATGAATGAATTAATATTTGAAAAACAATTGTATTAACATTCAGTGTCATCCACTGCAAGTTTCAAAAATGTATTTGAACTCGTGTGGATGAATAAAAAGTATTTTATGAACGATTGAAAATGTGAACAAGATATATATAGGGAGACTGTGAACTAATACTAGGAATTGAAAAAAATAATAAATAAAGAGAAAACCGAAATCCCTGTACGAATACCAATTTATCATGTACATTCGTCACTTATTTTATCAATTGAACTCGAATATATAAATGTCAAGTGATGGTTCAATTCACTTTCATAAACAAAACCCATTCTTTGACGCTATTTTGAGAACATTTAAACAACTATATGCTTACATTCCGGAAAGCCAAGCAACTCAAACTGAATAAGACTTGATCTTGGAGAAATCTTTAGGCTTAGCAACATATATTACTGTGTCCGAAAAGTAAGACCAATTTTTAATTTAAATTTCCGGGGGCTAATTTCACACTTCAATTCCGATAACTCTTAATTGCCATAGTAAGGATTTTTTTATGATTTGAATATGAAATTGATTTAGCACGACGCTTTCGATATCCGAGTATACTAAAAAATAATTAAAAATAATAAATAAAAAAGAAAACCGAAATTATATACGAATACCAGTTTATCATGTGTGAATTTATTGTTCATCCGGCATTTATTTCAGCAATTGAACTCGAATATATAAACGTTAAATGATAGTTCTATTCACTTTCCTTAACATAACTCATCCTTACCGCTATTTTGAGAAAATTGAATCCCTCTCATTGAAACATTTTATCGTTTATATCATTCCCAAATGCGTATGTGTTTCTGTGTCGCTTGGGTAGAGAATGTCCAGATTTATATCCTTACAGAAAAGTTATTTGTTATTTGAGTGGTTCTATGTTTCTATTTGTTTAAGATTTTCCAAAAATTTTCGACCCCTATCTGAGAAAAACATACAGAATCAGCACAGAATAAGCTATAAATTTTCTATATAACACTTTTGTTTAAATTAATACTATTATAGAACATCAGCAAATCACAAAAGGTTTATTTCATGTGGAACAACATAATGATTTTGGCATTACATCCGTCCCAGAAAAATTGTAGTGTCTACTAAGAAAGTTTGAAAAGTAAAAATAATAAGATTGAATCAAAGAATATGTGATTTAAAACATAATTAATAATAGAAAAGATTCAAATTCAGTGATGAGAAATTCACATGCAAATCATCATATAGTAAAATAGAGTATTCATGCCGATTTTAGAAATTAAATAAAAGCCAAAAGGCAATTTTATTTCTGGTAGAACAGCTTTGATGATTTATTTAATTATAAATTGTTACATTAAGTTCTGTTTTGATCTCTTTGCACAACTTATTTAGAAACTGCTTTTGAACAACTGTAAGCAACTTGTTCAGAAACTTCATCTTGTTGCATAATTTGTTATGAAATTTAAATTCGTTGAGAAAACATCTTTCTATTTCAGCCTGGAAGTCTCTTTTCATCATGTTCAAGAACCCTTTGAATATTCTTTGCTTGATCCATTTCATTTGTGCTTTGTCTAACTCACTTGAATATTCTAAAACTCCTGTCGGAGACCTCAGAGAAGACCTCCCAGAATGCCAAATCCAAAAGCATGACGTCCCCTCGACCAGACCAGGAACCGTCGAGACACTCTCCAAAGAGACCTTCACATCTATGGAGGAAAAGGATGCCTTGCTTCATGAAGTGACGGTTGGTTTTCCGAATAAAAAATCTTCGAATTTAAGAATTTAAATGATGACATGTCTGTGGCACATCCATCTACATCAAGGAGACTGAGGGCAAGAAAAATCCACCCTGGCCAATATGCTGGTAAGAATAAATCCTTGATATTATCCTTAGCTGCAGACCTCAAAATTAATCGATGTTTTATTAAGAATAGTATTTAAGTAACGAAAGAAAAATTTGATTTCTGTTTTTTAAACTTAACGATGCACCATAACTCAGAAGAACAATTATCATTACAATATAGGGTCAGGCGGTTTAAATTAAATTCATTATTTCCCTTTCTTACCCCTTTCAAGCTAAACAATATATGAAAATAATAAAAAAAACATCATTACCAATTTGTTAGTTCACTTTCTTAGTTAATTTATCAACTTTGTCTATCATTTATCAATTGATCTAATTGTATTTGTCTGTTTACAATATCCCCACAATTTTTACAACAACCTTGTGATGAAGGGGAATTGTAAACAGCCAGCGATCTCCAATGGCTCCCAACCTTGACGGATCATTGGCAAAACTAGTTTAGCTACGTTACACACAAAGTATGCACAACCTTAATCAAATGAATGCTCCACGGTTCTGCCATCTACTGGTAAGCCGTTTTTAAATTTGGTCTGAAGTCCATTGGCATCAATGAACTTAAACTGGCCAACAATAAAATAATGATCATTGGAAGTTTCAAATAGTAATCCATATGACATGGCATTACAGCAACTGAATGCCTGTCACATAAGCTAAATTGAACTAGTGGAATATTATTATTTCAAACAAACAAATAAATGAACATTAAAAATAATTTATCTAGTAATTATTTTAATCAGATTAATGAATTATCATAATTGCAGTAATAAATAAACAATTAATCATCAAATATTTATTATCTAATTTTCTTTACATGATTTCCACATACTCACTTATAGATTTTTTTTTTTCCAAATCGAAACGACGGCAACATAATCCATTTTGTTTGATGACATTGCATTTCTGATTGGCATCATAAATTGTCACAAATAAAAAGAAGAAAGCCAGTAAGAAGAGGATAATATATTAATAGTATTAAAATTCTTTAAGATTATAGCATCAAGTGCCATATAATCTTCCCCCATCCATCTACCAGTGGCAATTTTCTTGACAATAATTAATTTTTCTAATGTTATTATTTATTTGTGTGTGCAGATAAAAGGAAGAACAAAAACTGGAAGTACTGGCCAGAATATGCGAAGGGACCCGTATCCCCCAGTGACTCAAAGATAGCCTGGAGCTACTGGAAGCAGACGACAGCGAGGTAACTTTTCTGCACAATAAATATACACATCTCTTCGTAAAATCTTTGTATTCTCGTAAAATATCTACTCTTATCTCGTAAACTCTCTTATAAAATCTTCGTAAAATCTCTCTTGTAAATTCAAATATTTAACGATTTTTTTAAACAAAGTAAAAGTCATGCAAATAGGACATTAAAAATGTTAATATAAATATAAACAACTGTAGAGCAAGTCAGAATAATTCTTCAATTGTAATTCTCCACGTTAAAATTATAAATCTTGCTTGCAAAGCCTATTTTATAATGCGTTGCCAAGAAGGTAATTTCAATTTTCATCATTTAAATACATAGTAAAAGTCGAGCATACTTTCTTGCCAACCCAATAATTCCGAATGCCATTGGTCAAAATTTAACTTAAGTAAAAATCTAGATCAGGATTGGCAAGCTATTGAGATTGCTGCTCAATACAAAATTCTAAATTTCTTCAAATCATTGAAGTTTTACGCATTAGTTTTTATTTATTGCATAATAAGTTTTTTATATCTTAAACAGGAAAAATTTTATACTTAAGAAAATTTAAAAATATATAATAATTAGTTAATCTATTCATATAGATAGTGTTGTTTAGCATTCAGCTATCAAATAACATTATATTTTACAGAGGTGCATGCTAGTTATTTCTGTTCTTCGTAGGGTTGGGAAGATGACGAGGCGGATGACAGCAAGCCTAGTACCATGCCTCCCACAACCACAACCACCACCACCACCACAACGACGACAACCACGACCACTCCGGCACCCACCACCACCACCACTACTACTACCACCAAGAAACCGAAAGAGAAGCACCCCGTCTCCATCCACAAGCATTTCCACTACTTCAAAAGGCAGCTCCTTGGAAAGGCGACATGCCCCCAGCACCAGCGACCAGCATGCCTATGCCAATGTGCCAATGCCCATGCCCATGCCCATGGACATGGACACAATGAAAGATGACAGATGAAATGATGATGGATATGATGATGAAGGCTATGATGATGATGCCCCCAGAGCCCGAGAAGAAAGGTGGCATTTCGGGCATCTTCACCAAGCTTGCCACGTGGACCCCATCACTGTCCTAGTGGCAGGCATTGTCCCCGCCAGTCTCATTCTGGCGGCCGCCCTTCCTTCTGTGATGCACAAAGATGATGGTCATGAAGGGGTGATGCCCCGATGATTCCCATGATCTCCACGACGGCCGTGGGCACTGCCACTGATGCACCAGCCTCTCGCTCTCAGAAGGCCTCTGATTCGATGGCGTCCTTCATAGAAGCCATTGGCGAGTTTGGCATGAAAGCTCTGGAGAAACCTCAATGTGCCAGAAAGATGTTTTGCGAGTTGGCGGTGGACAACATCGTCGCAGATTCACCTGTCATACAGAAGGCAGTTCATTTGGCTGCTTTGGCGTGAGTATATAAAAATGAACTCTTTCTTTTGATTGTAATTAGTGAAAAAAAATAGAGATATATGTTATTATTTTTATAAAGATGAGCCACTTTCCTTCAGTTAGTTCTCGAGCTTTTAGTATTTAAAAAAGGCTATAATAAATGAGAAACTGTTTGTAATGCTGCTTGGATCCTGAATATTCCAGAATATATGGTGGAATACTATATTCTTTTACATGGCGTTTTATACCGAGTATTTTAAGAAAATATCCTGGATGAAAGACTTGTAAACTACAGCGTGGAAACTTTTGAAGAGCAAGAATAGAATACCTAAAAGATTCATGGATTAAATAAAGCAACTTGTTAACAATAATTATATCTGTCATTTGATAAAATTCGATCTCATTCAAACAATTTGTTTACTCAGTCGTTTATTTAGTCACTAAATTGTTAAAACGTTTTCTTAGTACCGATTTTAATTCTTCGTATTTAAAAGCACATGACTTACATTTGAATAAAGTGTTTGAACCATTCATTTAGCCACTTCCTGGAAAATGAAGTATCTTGAAGTGTATATGAAAGTTCTACTTGATACTAGAAAATACAAGAACCATGGTAAATATGGTTTAACTATTGTGTCAATCTTTAATATAATGAATATAGATATTCAGGAAGATAGTTGATAAAATGCTCAGCTAGTTAAATAGATCTATTTCAGCTAGTTAATATATATATATATATATATATACATATTAATATCAAAAAATTGTGATTATGAAATTTCTATTCTTCGAAATTCAGTAAAAGTAGGCAAAAACTTAATCAAGCAGCCCTTTACAATTTAGGTACAAAAAGAAAAAAAAAAACTAATTTTTTTGCATGAAAATGCATAAAATAAAAAGATTATCAAAAACATATTATCTGAATTTAATGTGTAATCGGTTTTTACACGGAGTACGGCTATCAAAGAATGTATGTGTGGGTTGCCATAGTCAAACTATACAAAAATCTTGGAGACTCTCTTTAGAAATATATTTATTTCGAAACAACTTTAGAATAATTACATTTTTACTATCGTCTGTGGAAAATAAACAAATAAAAAAAAAAAAAAAAAAAAAAGAAGTAAGCATTCTTTTTTTCCAGATAATTTTGGTATCTAAAAGTTCACACTTTGGTCCCCTTTCCATGAATTCATAGAAAGAACTGTCCTGTCAATAGATTTATCCTGCACCTCTCCGTATAATGGGCGCTTCGGATTCATTTGATGGATATCATAGAGATCTTTCAGTTTGGAAACTCTATGTACTATCCACCAGATTGATTTAATCTTAAAGCGCATATCAAGCCGCGTCTAGACGAGAGTTTGAGACAAGCGTGTAGCTCTCACTCAAGTGTCACCGTCTCGTCTGGACGCAACAAACCACGTTATCTCGTTGCAAGTAACAGCTGATGAAAATTGCATCCGCGAGAAATTCCTTTGTTGAGCGGGAAAAATGACCCTGGCTTTAGCGAAGAGAGACAGTTGACTCACTCCAAGGTCCTATCCACACTGAGACAAACCGGCTTGTACTTGGCCAGCGAGAACGACTCGCACTCACGTCTGGACGCTACTTCCGACGGATTGATTTCGTTATTTTGAGTTTGAAGCAAACAGGCCTTGCCGCTCAAACAATGTGCATGACCTTCGGCGAACTTGCTTGAGTGGGGTAAATGTCAGAAAGCCGAAAGTCATTAGTTTCCTTGAAAGGGATGATCAAATGTTGCATGCTTTTGCAGATACGGGGGAAAAATGTTGGAGGTGCGTACAGCGATGAACTCATTATTGAGTGGTATCAGCAGTTTGTTTCCTGCCGCAGATAACGAAATGAGTCCGTATGAATAAGTTCGAAGAAGTTATAAAGCTAGTCGTTTTACACCCTGTTGCTTGATTCTGGTTGTTGTTAATAGAACAATTTTTGTTTTTCAGAATGGAGGACTCCTGGCTGGAGCAATTGGGGGTACGTGGAATTATCACATCCCTGAATGACGGCACGTGCAACGAAGTCGATTGCGACTATGACCCTGAGGGGAAGCAACTTCATCGCCACTTGAGAAAGAAAGGGTTGCTCGCCTCACACCTACAGCCAAAGCTCGCGAACAGACATTTCATTATTATTTAATATAACCTTCTTTATTCATCTACTACATCGCCCTTTTATTTTTGTGTTGCTTTTTTGAATTGTAACTCTTGAATAAAATGTGAAGAATGAAATCAGCTCACTCTCTGATTATTATACAAAATACTGTACAACTCACCGGCACTCACATTTCTTACTTTTTAAGAAGGGAAAATTCCTCAATTGTCTCATCATCACCTTTGTCCTTTTTCGCTACTAAATGTCATAGAAAGGTAATTGTTTGTTTTTTCAATTCCTTCTATTAGCTCACACTCTCCTATATATATCTCGTTCCAATTTTCAATCGTCAATAAAATACTTTTCATTCATCCCCTCGAGTTCAAGGGTATTTTTTTAAACTTGCAATAGATGACACTGGATGTTAATGTAGTTTTTTCAAATATTAATTCAGTAATTAAATTTAATTAATTCATTTTAGTTTGTTTTTTTAGATTTAAGTTGTATGTATCTACCCATAGATGGCGCCAGATAAACTTAAAAAAAATGAAAGAAAATTATTTATATAGGACTTTCTGCAATGTAGTAAAAAAAAAATTGGAATTGACCTTAAAAAATTTTTTTTTTAATATTATTTGTTCGTAATCAGCACGGCGACTTTAAGCCTTTTTTTTAAACTGTGGTTGGATAATAGCCAAATCAAAAACGAAAATCATTAGTTAATAAGTTGCAATGAAGGAAATCTCAGTTTTTTTAAAAATGTTTTTAAAAATTAAAATTGGAATTCCTTACTAATCAAAGAATAATTGTTGGTTTCTCCATTATAAAAATGTGTGTTAATTAAAACGTTTTTTGCATATTATTGTTTTTAATGTTAAAATGGTAAATAAATATATTTGTGAACAGATATTTTCAAGGATGAAACACATAAATAATAAAAGCGAGAACCAAAATATCAGATTTTAACCTTCAGAACAAACTGAGAATTGCTATTTTCATCGAAACAAATATCGAAACAATCTCAAAAACAATGTCTAACATTTGACTAATTTCATGTTGCTGAGTTGTCTTTCATTTTATTATAAAAAAAAATGCACAAAATAAAAACGTTTAAACTTATTAAATATGCTAATTATATATTTTACATTTATTTATTTATTGTTCACCAACAATCATTGTGTCAACTAACGTACCTTGCTAGTACTGATGCACCTATAAATATCTTGAATCAAACCAAAATAGAGCAAACATTTTTATCTCCAATTAAATATGTTTTACACAATGTGGAAAACTTAACTATTCCAATAAAGCACCAGTATAAACCCCAAATAAAATAAATCATAAACAAATAGGCATTTTTATTTGCACAAAACAATTGTTTCACACGCCTCATAGTATGTAAATAAATAAATCAGTAATTTGCATTTATTAGAATTTAAAAAAAGACAAGAAAAAAAAAAAAAAAAATCACACATTTTAAATTTTGTTAAAAAATTAAGTTACATTCTTAGAAAAATAGAACTGAAGACACTAAACTAAACTATGTAACTAAAAGAAACCTAAAAGTATATTTATGCTCCTAACCCTCTACTAACATATTTAAAATTCTAAGAATTTAATTCAGTGCAACAACAGAATTTGTTGCTACACAAAATAATTAAAAGATCCATACTTAATAAAGTCATATTATTCTTAAGTATGTAACATACGAGTAAAAGAAAAATAGAATGACTTTGTAAAAAAATGTAAGAATGAAACATTTATTTTTATATAGGATTGATGATAATATCAGTTTACTTCGAATTAAAAGGAAATTTTGTTTGAAGAAATGCTATCTTAAAATTTATTTAATCATTATAAAAATGTGAATAATAAATCTTAGTTGGATAAGAAATTGATGTTGATAAATTGTTCGATCATACTAACCCCGTCAGGGACTACATCTCTTTTGATGGCAGACTTTCAAAATTAAAAAAGTTATCAATGTCCAGATTTAAAAAGGAATTAATAGATATTAGAATAGAATTGCAAGACAGAAAAAAAAATCAACTAAAATAGGACATAAATACAAGGTTACATTATAGTTTTCTTAAATCTTTTAATATTTGAATATTCTATTTCTTGGATGGCCAGATTCTGGTAATTGTCCAGATTATTGAAGAAGTTCAGTGAGAGTCTTTACCAACATTCTTTAAGAGATAATAAGGAGATTGATTTCGAATATCTTCCTCATATACCCTTGGGCATTAATAATCTTTCTTATAGACATATTTTGCTACACTTCCAGGATTTTAATATTATAATTTGCAGCATAAGCTCCTACAAGGCATGCATAAATAAAAAAAAGAGTGGACGAAGTACAGAGGTAAAAATAAGAATTTTATTATTCCTATTCATACAAGAAATCTCTAGCAATGATGGGATATAATCTAATATTTTTCTGTACTCTTGTTTTTAATATAATTAAAATAAAAATTCAATTAAATAAAAATTCCAAATTCAATGCTGAAGATGAATTCCAAGATATTTGGTTTCGGTTTCCAAAAAGCAAAATTGGGTTTTAAGATAAATGGTTGGCTTTTTTATATTTGAGTCTTGCTGGAAGATACGGTTTCTTTTTTATTAATGTTTAATGCAGTTTTCCATTTATCATACTTAATAGAATAATTATAATATATATAATAATATAATCATACCTAAAAAGAGTCCTTCAATCCAAACTCCTTCAAATGCTTTTGAATGTCCAGAAAAATTGCAATAGTCATTGTTTTAAAACCCAAATGTAATGAATTCCACAACTCTAAGGAATTGATGGATCCGAATTGTTCTTTACAAATGATTTTGTTAGGTTCCACACAATGGTTTAGTCTATTCAAGATGATGGATTCTGCAATTTTGCTTAGAAAAAAAAAAAAAAAAAAAAGAAGAGAAATAGTCTTGACAGTCTATAACCATTCTGTTTTAGAATTGCTTCCAGGAATATGGGAAATGTTTTAAGTAGTTCCAGAATCATATTAATGAGAAGTTTTAATTTGATAAACGTAATGTCAAGAATTTTTTTCAATATTTTATATATGATCGAATCAAGACCGGGAGCTTTTTAATTTTCGTGGTTTTGATTTTATTTACAATATCTTGAAGAAGGTTTTTTTGTTCTAATGCAGCTGGCAAACACTTAGACAATTGTCTCGGATGCCTTAAGGCAAGCGTTGAACCAACGTTACTAACTTAGCACTACCCAGGAGGCGCGTGTAGCTTGAAGGTAAGCTACAGACGCGGAATGACAATACCCCGCAATGCGGTACGATCATATTAGACCGAGACCTACGGTTTAAATCGGATTCCGAACCACTATAAACATCCCTGGCACCGCCGTGACACGAACCTGAAACCTGTGGTACCGAGGTCCAAACACCGCTAGCCACTCGGTCATTCAGGCCCTACCTTGAACAGGTTGCAAGTGGGATTTTTTTCATCAGAGTAGTTTTAATGGTTTGCTTAAAAGAATTTTCATGATCTGGATCAAAAGTGGATTTAGTTGAAATTATTCATGTTTTTGTGCGATGAGTTCAGACTTGTCAAATTTTTTTTATTGCCGTGGAGATGGTACTATTAAGATGATAATTTTTTGGTTTTGAATTTTTAATCCAGAAAGGACCCTCACTTGTTTGTAGATCTTCAATATTTTCTGCAGTGCACACTGCAACAAACCGGTTTGAAAGCTCTCCACTCACGCACTCCCATCTGGACGCGGTTTAACCATTACCCTACTTCGACCTTTACTGCAAGTATAAATTAAAGAAGCTGTGACATATGCAATATTAACTACGATGGCATTTTTCAAGTAGTTGAAACAAGTAAATACCTTGCAAATGAAATAAGTAAAATTCATTACAATTTTGATGTCTATATACACAAGGTGATACGAAGATGAAATCGTAGATGGCTCTGAGAGCTTTTTGGAGCTTGCAGCACCGGGATGGTAAATTGTGAGTATTTTAATTAATTCATTATATATCTCTGGGCACTTTTTATGAAGTCATTTTCATGAATATATAATTTGGAGTTGGATCAATATTGAAGTCTATATGAATTATTTTCTCCTCACGAACAAAAGTGCTTCTGTGATCATGATTAGGTGTTTATTTTGAAACATCTATAGTCATTTCTAGTTGGTATGCAAGGTGAAAGGATAAATTGGGCAACAGTAGAGAAAAATAAGTCTAATGATGGATTTGTAGAGCCAAAGTTTGTATCTAATCGAAATCATTGTGCATCCCAAAACAACTTTACCTTCCAATATGATCAGCAGCTATCAAAGGTTAACACTTTGACGTGAGCTATAGATTTTTCTTAATTTCTACCTTTGACAATGCGATTTTATACAATCGCCAATAATTTTTTTTGTGGACAATGAGGTGAATTAGCTAAATAAATCAATTCCGATTACTTTTTAATAAATTTCTATATTTTATATGAACTGAAATGAAATAAAGTAGGTAGACGATTTTTAGTTTTGTTTTGTACCATGTAGAATTATTGTAGCGCATTTTTCGAATTATCCTATTTTATTTTATTACTTTTAAACCATCAAAATTTACTTTCTTTCACTAGGTAAAATGTTATAAAAAATATTAATGTTAAAAATATTTTATTAGTTTGGTTTCCTTTAGTTTAAAATTTTTATAAATCGTAATTTAAATTAAAATGTTTGTTGCTCAATATGCTCTTCTCTGACATTTAAAAAAAAAAATGTATTAATACAGCTATAAATAATTTTATTTATAATGGATTTTAGGATAAATGCTATGTCAAATTCGGATAAAAAATATTTATCAACATCCGATAGTCTCAGAAATAATACTTCTAATTCGAAAGAAAGTAACAATGCAGATTTTTCAACCGAAGCTGATGAAGATGTAACCTCATTGGTGAGAATATCATTTGTTGTTGTTATTATTAATATTAATATTTACTTATGTTTAAATAAAACATTTTTTTATGTTGTGCACTACATTATTCTCTTTGCAGGAATCTTTCTTTATTCAAATTTTTATTTTTAACAATTATCATAAATGTTTAATATGTTGTTGTATTATTTATTTATTTAATACAATGTTTCAATGTTTGTTTTAAAATAAACGTTCTGTTTTTTAAGATAAAATCATAGTTTTTATATAGCAGATATCATTTTTGCTAAAGAAAATATTCAGTTAATACCACTTCAGCTTAACAATTTACAAGGCAATCAAAACTTGTTAAATAAATGTAATGAATAAATTTTAAGTTAAATTAATAATACTTTATTAATAAACTTTTTGCCAATAAAGTACATCTCAGAATTATTATAAATAATTTACAGAAAAGCACAAATGTACTTGAGTCTTATGTGGGAAGGAAGTGAGTCTGAGTGGGAAAATAATATGAATATTAACGATAAAAAAATATAAATATAATGAATATTAACAAATAAAAAAATGGACTTGCTTGACTTATGAAAAGAAATTAATTTCTCTATTACTTAACTTGTAAAAGATAAAATAATGTATGATTAATAATTTTCATCTAATAGTTGATGTATTTATACTTACTAACAAGATTTAATATTTTTAATTTTTTACTTCCTTATTAGAATATGAAATGCATTCTTTCATAAAATCAATAAATACTAAAAAATATTATTGTTAACTTTATGTTAGTAAAAATAAATAATGCTTATATTATTTTTAACAAGAAATTTGCATTAAACTAAATATATTACTTTTATTCAAACTATTTTTGTTATAAATAATAGCATAAGTATTAAAACCAGTTTAAAGATGAATATTACTTGGTGTATTTATTATTATATATTTTTTAAAATTTATAACTAGAAGCTGACTATCAATATATTTTTTAATTGAATCTCTACATCTTTTTCATATTTTAGTTATTATTACTTGTTTAGTTTTTGTATCTGAAATTATTAATTCTTATGTAATTGGTTTTTTTTTTATTCATTTTTCTTTTTCAGGTGGCTCTTGTGTGTCATTTTTCAAGGCCATAAAATGGGAGCAGCTTATTATGACCTTGATACATGCCATTTACATCTTCTTCCTGATCATGTTGAAACATCTGCATCTTATTCAATACTCAGATTACGTATGTTTTGGGAAAAATTATTGTTAATTATCAGTTAATTTTGCCATATCTAATAGAATTACTGCTATTATTCTGTACATAGTTGTAATTAAAAAAGAAGAAAAATATGAGTTATTTAGAATTCATGAAAGTAACTTAGAATGATACCTTGAATTTAAAATTGATTGGATAACATCTACATTTCAAAAATAATTTTGGAGATGCATTCCAATGTTTATGTCACAAAATAATTTAAAACTTTTATCAATTAAATTCCTTTTATATAATTATTCAATCCGTGTATTTTTATTTTTAATAAAAACTTTATTCAATAACATCAAAATGCAGATTTTTGTAAAATTTACGTTTTATTAAATTAAACATAAATTGCTTATATTTTATTTTAAATAAAAATAATTATTTTCTTATTTTAGTTCTTAAACAAGCTGAACCATGTGCCATTGTAACCAGCTGCAGAACAGATGAAAATATCCTTAACATCTTGAAACAAATTAGTGAGTTGTTTGTGTATAATTTTATTCTTATAAAATTATTGGTTATAATTATCAATTGTTATTGTTTGCATTTTGTTTTAAATTTTATTGCTGATTTTTATTTTGTTAATATTTTAATTGAATCGTAACTTTACAGATAATGTGAGCAGACCTTCAGAATCGACCAACATCTCTTTTATGTCTCCTCCACTACAGGACAAACTTCATTTATTACCTGGCATTGATTTTGGTTTGTAAAGCTTTTAACATTTTAAAAATTATTACATATTAAATTTCTACATTATTTAATTGAAAAATAACTAATAGAAAACAGGGATTAAAGTATTTATGTATGTCTCCTGAAGTATTTTTTATAATTTCTATATGTTATAAAATAAAAGCCTTTGGTGTATATTTTTTATAAAATAAAAGCCATGATGCTGGGATTCAATCCGTTTTCTTTGAATGTAATTTTTTTCTGCATAATTAAATCACAAAATATTTCATTACTTATTTTTAATTCTATAATAACTCTATTTTATAACTGTAAAATTACATTTTTTTTAATAATTAACTAAAATTTGTCTTTTTTTCATTTGATTCATGCAAAAATAATAATCTAAATGTTAAGTAAATTATATTTTTTATTATCATAATCGAATGATAAAAATAGTGAAGTTAACTACTATGGAAAATAGCTAAACTTACTAAAATATCTAGATGTATGATTTTTTTTTTTTAAAAATAAAATGCAGTTTTTTTTTTTTTTTCTCAACTTTGTGCAATTAAAAAATTTCCATTAATGTGAAAAAATAATTGAATCTTCCATGAAATTATTTCCATAAAAAATATAAAATATCACAATGAGGTAAATGAGCAGTCCATTATTTTCCCATTACATATTTTTATGAAATTATTTGAAAATATTCCTTGGTTACTGAAAAAAAAAAAAAACTTTTCAGTCCATGTAAAATTATTTTAATTGAGATTACTTTTCCAATTGTAGATGTCATGTATATATATATCTTTTTTATTTCTTGCAGACTTAAATTTTAGTGATTTTTTTTAAAACTTTATTATTGAATTACAAATGTTAAACAGTTTTATTATTTATTTATGTTTAAATATCTGCTTAAGAAAGTTCATTGTGAGTTATTAATTTTGAGAAGTTAAAATATTTTTTCATTACTTATAAATAAGATTTAATCCCAAAGAATTCCCCTTCCCTATTATCCTCAAGAAGATTTTTAATTAAATTTTCTAGCATAAAAAGTGTAACTCAATTTTGATTTTTTAAGATAAAAATTATTTTAAATATTTTTACTTATTTATACTTATTATTATACACTATAACTTGCTATTTTATGTTTAATTTAAGTAAAATAACTTTGGATTGTCAGTTTTATACTTCAAGAATAGCAAATTATTCATTTAAAAGTTTAAATACTGGTTCTGGTTAGAAATACTTATTATATAAATATATTTTATTTCAGCTCTTGAAGCTTGCAGACATCGATTGCAAAATCTGGATCTGCCTAACATGCCAAAAAATATGAATGATGTGGAAAGAAAAATTTACTTTTCATCTTTGATTGATTTCACAAATATGTGCATGGTACATATACTAGTACTTATTTTCCTATTTAGTTTCATTGGATGTCCCATATTTAAATTACCTAATTTCCATTCAAATTGTTTCATTTTATTTTTAGTAATTAAAATATTCACTACATGACTATGTGGTTTTATTATTTTTTAATTCATAAATATATATTTCAAGTTTTAAAAATTTAAAACAGATTTGTACTTTTTATATATCAATACATATAATGCTTCATGTTCAATTTTATTTATATAGTGGCAAAATTTTGAATATTTAACATTATTAAAATATCTGATAAAATATTTATATCAAAACATCGGGTTAAAAGCAAACATCTAATTATCAATTAAAATAAGGTAAATAATGATTGTACAAACTACAAGTTTATTTGTTATTGATACATCTAAATTTTTACAAAGCCTTTAGAATAATAAATGTCATGTTTTTAAGTAAATTCAAAATTTAGTATAGTGTTTAAAATATTGGTTCAACCTTTTTTTATCATTTAAACTATTAACTTATTATTATTATTATTTCATCACTAAGAAATATTTTCCTTAAAATAATGTTGAATAAATTTGTTAAAAATTGTCGTTTCATGCTCTTCTTGTATTATTTATTTTTTATTTATAGTAGTATAATTGCTTGTTAATGTGATATGACTATTAAATTGTTTCAAATTAATAAATATTGAAGAATTGAATAGAAGTTGATAACAAAAATTAAAAATATTATCTTGAAAAATTAAGCAACTTAAAATATGTTGTTCCTTTTTAATTGTTAAAACATTTTCCATTGATGAATTTAATTTACTTTATAGGTGAAAGCAGCTGGTGGATTGTTGAAATTTATTAACAATAGTCCTTTTGGTCCCTGTCTAGATATGGAATCAAAAAGAGTTTCAAGCATTTCTACTCTGACGCTGTACTGAACTGTTTTCTTTTTTATTGCTTGAATAACTCAATAATAAAATGTTTATTTTGGGTCTTTTAAAGTTAAGATAACATTTTAATTTCCATAAAGAGAATGAGAATAATTAAATTGGAAAAAAAATATTCATTTTATAAGTTGAATTAAAAATTTGAAATGTAGCTTGGCTTTTTAAACTGTATTTTAATGTCTATCTTTACCACATAAATTTAATTGTCATAATTAACCTATAAATAATTTGTTTATTTGCAAAGATTAAATCTAACATTTCCTAATTATTACTTATTTATTATTATTTTTTTTTGTTTCATTCTTATGAATTTATTTATAAACAAAAATTGATAAATGTTAATGTATAATAACATCAACGTACAGTGTTTATATCTTACAGTGTATGGGAAATTAATTTATTTTTAACTTTAGATCTACAATCTAAAGTTGATAGGGAATCTGTCATTAAAAATGTTTAACTTGGTTTATTGTCTTTTTTTTTTAATAATATAAAATTATACTATAACCCTTATTTTTGCAAAGGAATTTGAGTATAAATTATACATTTAAGGATAGTTCTCCATTTATATGTAGCGTATAAATCTGTAATCATAATTCTTTTAACTGAACAGATTTTTAGCTACTTAAAAGCCAATTTAATTTTTATAATTATTTTAGTTATTTTTATAATGCTCCTTTAGATGGATTTTAAACTAGTAACTTGTGGTTAAAATTGTCTTAAATGTCTGAAATTTTATAATGAGATATAGATTTTTCTACTAACAAATAAATGCTCAAAAATGTTGAGCAAATTTTTATTTGATATTTGAGAATTTTTCATTTATACTTTCCATGATATGTCCTTTAATTGAAAACTGTTATTTTGTTTTTTAGGAAAATTTTAAGCATATTACACGTTGTTTACTCACTTAGTTTAAGTTGCTTTCAGAATATACATTTTGCCCCAAAAATAACATATTGCAAATTAGAAATGAAATCACACATTCACATTCTCAAATCTTTGCACATTTTCAACAATTCGTTCAAGAATAACAAAGTAATTTACATAACTAAATGTATTTTACGTACAATATATATTATATGTAAAATACATTTAGTTTATAATAATATTCACATATAATATTTTACATAATAATTGTATTTTTGCATATAATAGTTTACATAAATAAATGCATAAATGCTGATTATCTTCAATTAAATATACATAAAAAAACCAGCTGATACACCAGCATGACCTCTAGGGGGTCTACCCCTTTGGTCCTATCAACCTCACATTGTCTTTGATCTTGAATCCAGAATTCCATTTCTTCAGCCATGGCTATCATTTTTATTCTGTCCTCCTAACTCAGCCCTCAACTCTTTTCCCATCTGTTCTCCCTCCCATGCAGCACATTCCTGTTAGCTTTATCCTCCTACAATATTAGGTTATGCATTCTTTTTTTTAATCAGATTATTTGAATTTAATTTCTGCATTTATTTTAATTTTATATTTTTAAATAATTTTTGCTCTCTTTCAGAAAAAATGTTGTTCACATCGATGAAAATTCATTCAGGTAATATGAATATTATGATTTATTATAATTTTTAAATTAAATCCATCATTATAAACAAAATGCTTATTAAGTATAAACATCATCGTTTATAATTGTCATTTGTAATTAATAATGAACATTTTAGCATTTCTAGGCCAAGTCTTTTCCATTCTACTTAATGATTATTAATGATTTGTATTTTCCATTAATTTTTTTATGTATGTGGGAAGTCTGTAGAAATAATACTGAACACACTACTGAATAACCATTTATGATGATTATGCCATGAAAGTCAGAATATTTGAATTTTGCATCTCTTTTGCAAAATGGGCAATTTAGGAAGAAATTTTCCTCATTTTTATCACCATTTCTCATTTCTCATAAAGATGCAATATTGTCGAAACCTGTTATGATAATGATAATGTTAGAGCCATATTAAACAAAACTACATATTAGAATTAAAGATGCTTAAAAATGTATTTTTTGCAATAAAGTAGTCTAAAGAATTTGCAAGTATTCAGAAAAATTAAAATCTTTAGCATTGAGGATCTTATTATTTTATTCTAGATGATCTTTTAACATATTCGTTTTTTAATAGCTTTCCTATTCTTTGTATAGAAAATATCTCTAATTTGTAGATCTATTTCAATTTTATTTTTCTAGTAAAAATTAAAGCATGGGCTTTCTCTTTGCTTTATTAGAAGAACTAATGCTTCATCAAATACTCAATAAAACTCTAATTGGCTTTTGCTTTTTACACAGAAGGTAGCCAATAAAGAACTGGCCACCCTGTTTGATAGGCTATGTGTCAGACAGTTATGAATATAGTCTTAATTTCAACAAAGTATTTATGCATGGTAAAATAACATTCTGTACAGAACCAAATGTGATGATTTGCACTCAATTTTTTTGAAGTGCAATTTTTCTGCTCAAAAGGGAAAAACATTTAAGAAAATTATTGGGGAATTCTGCCTTCTTTGATGGATTTTTATTTATTATTATTATTATTTTTTTTTTTTTTTTTGCTGTAGCATGCATTTTAACCACTTGGTTAACTAGCTTTTAAAATAGATTGCAGGTGGATCATAGACATAGAGACCCGGAGTCATAGTTATTATGAAATACATATAATGAAATAATTTTTACTAATGATGTTTTTTTTTTTTTTTAATATTGTTATTAATTTTAAAATAGATTTTATTTAAATAAATAAAAGTTTAGTTAAAAATGAATTAATAATAATAGAAGTAATATTTTTAAAATTATTAATTCAATTTAGTGTAACTTTATGGTGAAGTATCGTATAATTTAACCACAAATTTCTTGAAATGGTAAGCATCCTGTTTAACGGCAGAAATGGATGAATCAATGACTTGTAAGTATAGATGTTTTAGATGCAAAGTGGTTTTGAAAGAAAAAAAGTATGATCATTAGTGTGGAAATTTTTTTTCATCTACATTTTCTTTTAATACTGTGTAACCTAAAATTTTAATGTTTAAAAATTAAAATTCTTTTATTGCAATTAAAATCCATTCTAAATTACCTTTCCTCCCATATTTCCTTGCACTTTTGAATCCGCCTTGCTTAGCTGTTTGCTTGTTTTCACGTGATCAGTGGTCAGATTATAAAAGTGAAATTCTTGAGTGCTCACTCTCGAAATTAAAATAAAAAAAATATATTTTCTGCGATTTCTTTTTATATTTCAATGAAATTTAAATAAGTTTTTCTAATGCAATTTTTCTGGTTTTTAAAACTTAAGATGTACCTTTTGATGAATTTGAAAAATTTAAACAAAATTATACACTAAAAACTATTGCATAATTTTGAGAAACCTTTTCTCTAATGTTGATTACATTAATATATTTGTAACTGGTGAGACTTTAGAGATTAAATAATATTGCTTATTGATAGTCAAATGATTGCATCAATGCATTTTAATGTCAATAGATTGATCGATAGTATATTATGTCTTGTAAAGGAATATTTTTTTATGCCCTTAAACTAAAACCATCATTGTACTAGTTATCTATTGCATTATAAATTAAGATGTGCTAATTATCTTGCAGAGCTTTACAAATTTTCAAGAAGAAAGGCACCCATCTGTGTACAAGAGCAGTTCTGGAATTAAAGAAGGATTAAGTTTATATGGTATTCCTCTAATTTTCTGAAATATTGAAATTTTCTGAAATATTATTTTTTTAATTTCAATTATTTAATTTATTATTGATTATTAATTTAATATCGAAAATTAATATAATTTTTTGATTTTGTCTTTATATTTAGAAGATACATATCTTATTTGATTCTAAATTGCATACTGAAAATTCTTTTTTTTTTTTTTTTTTTATAATTTTCCGTTTTTATTTTTTTTTAATAGTGAAAATGCTTTTCATTTGTAGATCTACTTGAATAATACTTTTATAATAAAAATTAACTAATTTATTATTATTATATATGTGTGTATATATATATACACACACATATATATATATATACACACATATATATATATATATATATGTGTGTGTGTTTATATGTGTGTGTGTATATTTGTATGTGTATGTTTTTATGTGTGTTTTATATGTGTGTGCATATGTAGTGTATGTGTGTGCATATGTAGTGTATGCATGTGTGTGTTTGTGCATATATAATGTATGTATGTGTGTGTGTGTGTATATTATTATATGTGTAGATATATGTATGTATGTGTATTTGTGTGTATGTATGTGCATATATGCTTATGTATATGTATATATTTATTTATCTTAATTCCTTCATATTTTGTTAAAAATACTTAAAAATGTTTGATGTGGTTTAATATATGTATATATATATATATAATTTAAGTATATATATATATTTTTAATTTTTGAGTTTGGTTAAATTTATTTAACAGTAAGTGATTTTAAATTGTTAGTTTATCTTTATTTTGCATTGTGAAATTTAATTACTTGCAGTGCTTTATAATTGTAGATTTAAGTTTTCTAAATTACATTAAGAAATTAATATTTTTATAAAAGGAAAACAAATAAAAAATGGATTTATGAATTTAACATAAAATAATTTTAATGATTTTTAACTTTCATTATGTTGCAATTTATGAAATATAATAATCAAAAATCTATTTATCATTTGATAAAAATATTTGTTTTAAAATTGCACATGTTAAAATAAAACTGGACAAAGTTTTATAAAAATCGAGTAACTATCATTCATAAATTAGATAAATCTTTTAAAAAATACACTTAATCTTTATAAATAAAAAAGATTTAACTGAAATGTGCTAATTTTCATTTACAGGTATTTGTAATAAATGTAAATCGGCAATTGGGAAGAAAGAATTAAAGTAAAATTTATTTTTCTAATTTCTAAAAGTAGATTTTAACTGAATAAAATTACTGCTCATTTTCAATGAATTGTAAATATAACTATTTTAGGCGTTGGTTTTTATTACCGAGTAACGATCCAACTTTGCTCAAAGAACGACAAGCTGCAGTTAAGTACTTTATATCATCAAAAAATGCAGATGTGATGAGTACTTTACAGGGAAGTTTAAAGCACATAAAATTTTTGCCTGTAACATACTTTGTTTTATTTATTTTTCTATTTCTAATTTAAATTAATATGATATTACTAATTTTTAATTGAATTTCACTCATTTTCAGAGAATTATTAGCCGCATGAAAACAGCCCAAGCATCAATGAATGACTGGCAGTCTTTATATAAAGTGTGTTGAAAATTCTTTCTATGCGATTTATCATTCAGTTATAAAAATTCCATCACAAAATTTTTTTACTTATAATTTTAAGACATAAAACTTTTGATTATTTTAAAAGCCTAGTACCTATCTTTTCTCAATTTTAATTATTGTATTTTAAGTTTGTAATTCATGATACTATGCATACATATTTTATTGTTCTAAATGTGTATGCATTTTTTACCATGAATTAAAATGCTCTGTGTAAAACATAATTTTTATATTATATTTATGTTAATTTGAGACAAATGATGATAGAATTTTTGTTATTTATTGAATATTAAAAAATATTTTTGATTCAGTTAATATATTTTTATAAAAATAAATTCTAAATATTTTATTTTAATTCAAAGGGTTTCCATTTTAAATTAATTGAATTTCATTGTAATACCATTATAAATGAAAAATTAAGAATTTCAATCATAATTATTTTTAAGTTGCGATTTAGAATGCAAAAGGTAACTTTTTATCTTAAAAATTCTTTTCATTGGACAAAGACTGAGGAACTGTTTTATTGTAAAAAATTAAATACATTTCAAAAATTAATGCTATTAGCAACTAGAATTTTAGACAGTTTATTTCTTCATACACTGTATATTCTTATTAATTTTTTAACATTTTATCTGAATTTTAGCTGTTTTATATATTTTTTTGAAAATGTATAAAAATAATTTTAATGCTTTTTTTTGTGATTATTATAAGTGTTTCAAAACTAGATTCAAAGATGTTGTATTTATTTTCTTTGTTTTTATCATATATTATTGATAAAACAAAGATAGACAAACAAAGTAGATATTGTGTAACATTTAGGATAATATTCCTGAGAAAATTACATCTAAAATTTTTATTAGTAATTAATTTATATATACCTAAAGTTAAGGATTCTATGAAAGGATCGAAATTTTAGTACTCTCTTTAATCTGATATTCGATAGCTTGTCATATTCTATATACTTTCAGCGAAACAAAGATATTTCATTTCCATTTTTCAGATGTTTTCATGTATATTCCGACATTTGTTGATCTTAGCCACCCAATGGTGACACGATGCTGCTCACATTTTCATTAAACATGTACACATTAAATATCTGTATATTAATATGTACATATTTTAATCATTCAAATTTTTATGTATCATTTATCTTTGATATTATTTAAAACTATATTGGTACTTAATAATCCAACAAAATTACTCGTCCAGCTCAGTCATGGTCCTGAATGCATCAAATTAAAGAAAGGTTATTGTATTTTGTAATTTAATATGATACATCTGCTGAAAAGCATTTTAAATTACAAGAAATGTTCTGATTAATTTAATCCTATATTTTATGATTTTGCTACATTAAAAATATTCATTTATTTTTACATTGTATTTATGTATTTAATTCTTTTTACAGACAGTTTATCATGCCATGTTGATTGGAGAGATATGTCGTTCACGTTCAAGTAGCTTAGAGATTTTTAACCAGGTATTTATTGTACATTCATCTGCATCCTGAACTTCTAAAATTGTTTTCAATTTCTGTAATTAAAATTATTATAATACTGTTGAAAATATTGATTAATTATTTTTCATTTTTAGATAAGCGTAACTTTTTCATCAGATTTGTTTCGCATTGCTAGCTTGTTGAACAAAATAGTAAGTGAGCTCTTAGTATGCATTTAAAAATGATATCTTAAATATTATACATAATAAAGTAATTTTGTGTTATTTAAAATAGTTCTATCCTTTAATTTTTTCATGAATATGTTATAATTATCATTAATAAGTTAAATTAGAATATAAGTAATTTATAAATCATGTAAAAATTTAAGTAATAAATTAAATACTCTGGATTAGTTTTAAAAATATTTAAATTGGAAGCAATTTCGATTAGAATATAATGATTAAATATCAATATGCTGTGATTATCTTATTTCTTATGATTTATTTATGATAAAAATATAATCTTTTAAAAAATTTTAATGAATTAAAAATTGAATTTCTAATATGTGTTTATTTGATTAATCTGTTTTACAATGGACTTCATAAATAGAATATTCTTATAAATTTTATTCAAAAAATGGATGAAAAGAATGAATACATAACTATTATAATGATAAAAACTTTTTTTTTACTATAAAATATGTTATTTTCAAAATTTTCTACAGCATATATGTGTTTTCATAATAATGATATACTGTTTATTGTTATAAATATAAATTCTTAAGAAAATTTGCTTCTTAGATTGATTTTGAGGAATATGCGAAACAAAATCATTTTGTTGTTAAACCTGGAGTGGATAGTGAACTGGATAAAAGTAAGATATTTATAGAACTTACCAATATGCATTTTACACCACATATGATAAGTACTTTATTATTAATAATGAAGAAAGAATTATCTAAATAATGAATAACTTTTGTAAAGTTAAATCAACAAAAAGATTAACTTGTTTCACTTCAATAATTATAAATACATAAGTTTTTTTAAAAATTCATAAATGCTTTTTTGATTATGCTAAAACACACATAATGCTTCCTTAAATATGTGCTTGTTAGTAGCTAATTTTTCCAGTTAATTATACTTTTAACAAAACTTAATGTTGAATATAAAGTTTCATTTACCAGTGAAACGGACATACAATGGGCTTCCTGATTTTATGACTCAAGTGGCTTACCAAGAATTGCAAGACCTCCATCCAGATATCCAGCAATGCAGTGTCATATATCTCCCTCAGGTTGCATTCATTTCTATGTGTCTCTTCTTTTATAAATTTCGTTCATCTGATAGTTAGATTATATTTGTGATTTTTCAATAAGCCCAACTTGTGTTTTAGAAAATGAATATTTCCAATTTCATTAAAAATACTTTAATTTCATCATGATTAATATCCAATTGCATTAAATTAATCTTAAGACAGTATGCATAAAATTATCATTTTTATTTTTTAAACCTTAAAAAATTACAGCCAATTCTTTTATTCTTGTGATTTGTTGATATTCTCTTTTTCCATTTTTTTTAATAAACTAAAAAAAAATTCATGAAGCATATTATATACATAAATCTAAGTTATTATTCTTTTTATATTTTTTTTTTTCAACTAAAATATCATTTTAAATTCTTTTTTGTTATTACTATTTTTTTTTTTTTTAATTTCTAGAAATGCAAAAAATAGATATTAACTAATGTTTATCTTTCAATCTTGCATACATGTTATGACTGCAATGAACACCAATACTAATAAAAATGAAGAAACATTATATCAATGTGTTTTAAATTGAAATTTATAAAAAAAAAAAAACCATTTTCTCACATTATATATTAATTTGATATGTGGCCTATGTTCTTGGTATTAATATATTTTTTTTTTTATCAAAATGTATTCAAAAGAATTGCTACAATATATGAGCCTACTTTAGTTGCTCTAATAAAATTGTAACAATATTTCTTTTAGATTCATATGAACCTTACTTGAAAACAAAAGTAAATTTTTATCTGTATAGTTCAAATTTATTTGTTTATTTTTATTTTAGGAGTTCACAGTCTTAATATTATAAAATAATATTGAATATTTATAACTTGTGCATTAAAAGTTGTCATTATATTATATAACTGTTCATTTACTTTTGGATTAGCTGGGTTACTTGCTAGCTATACCTGCTACTGATGAAATGAAGGAAACCAAAAATTATTCTATTCCCAATCTTCGATTTATGGTAAGTAAATTTTTGGCTTTTATTATTACTAACTTATTCATTATATTTGTGTGCTAAATCGTTTTAAGAATTATCAATTTGGAGTGTAAGAAGAGCAGTGATATTTAAAGCTTTTTATAAATGATTATTTACAAGATTTTTATTATAATGATTATGATTTTTTTTATTATTAGCCCTTTCAGGATTAATACACTTGTTACAATCATTTAATAATGATTTGAATGCTTGTTGCAGTTTATATTGTGGAATAACTAACAAAACTCTGTTTGTTTGGACGAATTATCATTAAAATGATATGTTTAAGTGTTGGGAATAAAGAAAAGTCAGAAGGTACTAAATCAGATAAATACAATATATGATTCGACACACAGATGCTATTCTTTTACTAAAAATCTATCTACATTTGAATTGCAACTGGATGCATTGTCCATTCAACCAACTTCATCAGATTTCATTGTGATATTTTCAAAGACTGGGAGAAATTCTGGCCATCAAATGAATAAAAACATTTAAATAATACTCACTAGTAATTAATCTGAAGTTTTTTAAATTATTCAAATTCAAATTTGACCATTAATGATCATGTTGAACTGCCTTGGTTTAATTTTAAAACTTGACATAATGGACTCAACATTTTTTTTTTTTTTTTTTTTTAAACTTCTACTGGACAATACCACGAGGAATTCTAAAAAGTTTCGTCATCAGAACAAATTAAGGGATTCACTCAAACAAAGGCCAGAATTGATAAATAGAAAATGTATAGTGTTTCACTAAGACCTTATACAAATTTGCTGACTCTCCAACAGCTGTGATAACTTGGATGGGATGTACTACTACATCCACCATATTCTACAGATCTAGCACTTTTGGATTATTACTTGTTTTTGTCTCTACAAAATTTGTTAGATGGGAAAACTTTTACTTAAAATGAGGAAATCAAAAATTACTCGGATTATTTTTGCCAGCAAAGATCAGAAGTTTTATGAGTATGGAGTTATGCTACTGCCAGAAAAATAGCAAAAGGTACTGAACCAAAATATAAAATATATAATTCAATAAAATATTAAAATGAGGACATCAAAAATTACTTGGATTATTTTTTGCCAGCAAAGATCAGAAGTTTTATGAGTGTGGAATTATGCTACTGCCAGAAAATAGCAAAGGTACTGAACCAAAATATAAAATATATAATTCAATAAAATATTTATATACTATAAGAAAATCATCTTTCAAAAAAAAAAAAAAAAAAAATATGAACAACCTGATAATTAAAGAAAGGTAATGTTGTTTTAATTTTACTTCTTTTTTTTCTCTATTTTCTTTTCTTATCTATCTATCTATTTATTTATTTTTAATTTTTAATAGAAAAAAAAAATGTATAAAAATCAAATGTTATCTCTTTATTTGTCTTCCATTTTGCTCTTTAACTACATTTCTTTCTGAATGATTTATGTATCCTTTTTATGTCTTTCATTTCAGTTTATAGTGAATGATATTGTGCATTATAAAAGTTCTAATACAAAAAGTGAGAATTTTGAGTTTTTTTTCTATGTGTGTGTGTGTTTCTACATAAACATTAAATTCTTAAATATAATATATAATAAATTTATTATCTATGTCTACATCAATTACTTTAGAAAATTTAATTCACTTTCTGTATATATACACATGCCAAAGTATTTTTATAACTTCTTCATTAAAATTGAAAAGAACTTATTAATTATTGATTTTTAATTTAAAATAAGTTCTTCCAGCTTCATTGTGCTTGTTACATTGATTTAATAATTATTTGGACAAATATGATGCATGATTCTACACAGCTGTTGTTTTTACCAAAAAATCTTTGAACTAGGGAATTGTATTTGAGTGCATTGTCATGCAACAAATGCCAACTGTTTTCCTCCTAATATCCTGAAAGTATGTTATAAACTCAAGCCATCAAATGATTCAAAACATTTATATAATGCTGACCAGTAATTGTTTGTCCTATCGAATAAATTTTTTAGAAGTCATAAATATCCTTTCTGTCGAATAATGCAATGAGCATTGTTTTGGCTTTCAGTAGGACTTGTTGCCTTGTATTTTAGCAAATTATTTTCTTTCCTTCTTCTACTTTTTGCTTTAAGATCATAGTTAAAAGTGCCTTGTTTCCATTATCTGCAACAGTCCTTTTCAAGAAGTGGGGATAATTTAGAAACTGCAGTGTGCCCTTCTCATTGAATGTGTTTCATTTGTTAAGGTTTATTATATACCACTGAAATCAATACTAATCTTAAATTATATATATATATATATATATATATATTGTTATAATTAAAATAAATTTTATGTGAGCTTTTCCTAATTTAAAGAAGCCAAACGAAAGGAGAACATAATATTTCAATTTTGTTCTCTTAAAGATATTTACTTGTAATAAAATAATACAAAATTACAAGTTATAGAAAAAGATAATGTATTTTAGTATTTTCTCCGATATATATATACAGCTATATAGCTGTTAAATTTCTTTAGCAATATTTGAAATAAGCTCTTTGTTTCAAAAGGAGAAAAATCAAATTTTCATATGTTGTTTTTGCATGCAATATACATATGAAAATACTATGTAGTTTGTTGTATATTTAGAATTTTTTTTTTTTTTTTAATTTTTATAAATAAATATTTAAAAAAAAAATATTAATTCAGAATTAGATTATTTGCAAAAGTTTTACAATATTTTAAAAATATTATATTCCTCATTATATATATATATATATATATATATAATTGTCAAAATTCTCATATACAGTGGTACCACAATATCTGTTAGCTTTGGAATAAGTCCAACTTATATATGTCCTATTTAAATGGGGGAGGGGGTTTATTTCATGTAAAACTTATATTTGGAATACAACTGATGTGCATCAAAATAAGTCATCACATGCTATCTTTAATTACCTTAGATAAAACTATGATACTTACTTGAGATAAAAATATGGTCCTCAGTAGACCAGTTGCTACCAATCGGTGAACAATCCACACTTAAATATCAAGGAATTGTGTAATTTGTGTTTTTTCTGTGTAAATTCATTAACTGTTTCTTTATTGCTTATGCAAAAACTTGTTTGATATATTCATCTTGTTTGGTATATGTCTAAGTATCTGGAGTTATTTAAGAATGTATACTGACTTACCTCTGTGTTTTATTAATTACTGAAATGTGAAATCATTTTAACTATTGTGTTTTAAAGAATTTCTCTTATATGCAATTTCTATGAAAGCAATGCAATGCTTTTAGAATATTTATTCTTATAGTTGTCTCACATTTACATATATGTACACTCAAGAGCCAAAACATTATGACCGCCCCCCTACATTTTGCAATGAACTCGCCTGGATGACGTGGAAGGCACATGATCAGGTGGAAGTGGTATTTAACTGGTATTAAATGGTAGTATTAATCCATGCCAAGGCGGGTTGAAGCTGTGATGCGCGCCAAAGGTGGGCCAATTCGTTATTGACAGGTGGTCATAATGTTTTGGCTCTTGAGTGTATATTCATAAAATTTCTATTGTTTTCAATATGAACTCAATCTTTTATTTTAGAATTGGATGCTCTTCTTGGGGATACACTTTGTGATATTTATGGTATGCAGTATAATTTTACATTTAATTAATATAATTTGCTAGGTATAATTTTATAAATTATACGCTTTATATTAAATAAAAAAAATAATTGATAAATTCCTTAAAAATATTCCTTAACATTAATTAAAAACATACAAAAAAATTAATCAAAAACCTAAAATCTTGTCTATTCATCTGAATTTATGAATAAATTCTTAGAACTTAATTTCTTAGCATTGTCATGTCATCAAATTTTATTTCTTCAACGATCTTTTACTTAGTTATTAGAACATGTCATTAAAGGTATTTATTATATATTAAAAAAAAAGATTGTTTATTTAATTTTTCTTAAATGTAGATTAGTTTTTGTATCATGTCTTTAAGCTAGTTTCTTCTTTTAGATTCTTTTTATAAAATTTTTCCCATTTTTGTGTTTCAAAAAAAAAAAAAAAAAAAATGATAGTAAAATGTCGATGTAAATCAATGACTTTTGACAAGTTTGGTCATCATAAATGTGAATTTTCCCCCTTTTCTTTTTCTTTTTTTTCTTTTTTTTTTTTTCTTTAGACCAAAGAAATTTGCAGCAAGAAAATTGGCTAACAATTCTTTAATTTTAAGGAAAACTCACCAAAATATAATATTTGAATTTTTTTTATTGCATATTTGTAATATATTATTATTTGTGTATTTTTTCAAAGGTCTAGTAATTTTAGATTACATATATGATTCTTATTAATTAATCCTTTCTTAAGAATTGTTTTACAAGGCTACTTCGAAGGACAAATTTGAAAAATTAGCCCTAATTTCAGGCTATAATCTGCAGATTAAATTTTAAAATCTGTAAATATTTTTCAGTGTAAGTTGCTTACACTACAGCCCATAAGCTTTTTCCACCCTCATAATTAATTTTTGAAAAAAAGTTATGTAATTTTATTTTTTTTGCCAAAAATAACAGACAGAATTGCAGTGTTTCATCTCTCTCTAGCTGGGAGAATGATTGTAAATGAAAATTGTTTACAAATTACATTTTTTTTTTTTTTGTTTCCTTAAAATTTGGCTGCTAATAACTGTTCTTGTTCTTGAATTTTTACTATATTTAGTATATGCATATATTCCTGATTTACAACATCATAAATTTACATTTATTTTTTAAAGTAATTTTGACAATAAAATCACTTAAAAGATTATCTTAAATCTCTACTATATAAAAATATCTTAATGTCTAGTATAAAAAGTAAATTCATTACTGTATGGCATAATAAAAGCACAAATGATCATGCACGATTCATTGTCAATTATACTTTCTTAATTATATAGCTCTTTTACTTTTATTTTATTTATTTATTTATTTTTACTGTGGGTTACACTAAGCTGTAGATTGGATACGAAATTATGATAATGGCTGTACAACAGTTTAAAAATTTAAAATATATTTAATGGGAGATTCAACCGCAACTTACAAATTGAATTAAATAGATATTTTAATAGCATGATTTATTATTGGATGAAATTAACAGAAAATGCATCAAAAATATTAAATTTTTGTATCTTTTTCTTTTAACTGTATTATCTGAAAATTAAAAAAAAAATTAACATTAAACATTTTGTCTTTGCCTGAAATTATTATTTATTTTGCAGATAAAGAAACGCAAATAATGCACAAATTGCAAGATATTATTTTAGAAATGAAAGAGGTTCTTGTTGGTGTAATGGAATATGCTTCTAAACTCGATTGGTATGTCTTCTACCTGCTTTAAAATAGAATACATTTATAAATTATACACATTAATATATTTTAATTGTTAGTATTCTGATTATAAACTACTATTTAATTTTGTAATTTTGTTTCAAAGGGGATTTATTCTTATTAATGGGATGAAATAAAACTTGATTCTGAGTAAAACTACTGCTCAGTACATATATATTAATTCGCGGTTCTTTTAAAGCATCATTATTTGAACTTTTGTAAAACGTGATAGTTCTATAGAAACCATGTACATCAATACTGTGTTTAAAGACTTGTATTAAATAAATTTCGACCTTTTTATCAGTATAAATAAATTGGTATTAGTAAATTATCCATAAAAAATATTTTTTGTTGTTATGTTTTATCTTGAGTTATATTGAACCTTTTGTTTTTAATGAAATTATGGAAATGAATAAAATGTATATATTTCCAATTGTTAAGCCTGATTGCTCTTGCTGCAGTTGCAAAAGAAAACAACTGGGTTCAACCTGAAATATCCAATGATGGAGAATTGACTGTTATTAAAAGGAAGGTTTGTGTCTTGTAAAATTCTATCAAATGTATGGGTTTTTTTTTTATGTAATGGTTGAATTAAACTCTTTGTAGTTAGTAAAAATGATTAATGAAATTTACTACAATACAATAAATATGTTAACTTTTCTTCCTGATTCTTTATAGAAATAAAAATAAAGTTTTAAGTCTTGAAATGCATTTGAAATTGTTTCATTTATACAATAATTTTCATATCATAAATAATTATAATATTTTAGTAAAGCAAATAATAAAAAAAAAAATTTCTAAGTAAAATGAAAATATATATTTACATTTTAAGGTTAATTCTGTTTGTAATACATTAGTTGTGGTAATAAATATGTGTGCATTTATATTCAAATTGCGAAGTTATGATCATAGTTTGGTTTGTTAAATATAAATTTCTTCCAATAAAATATTTATTATAAATTTTTATGAAAATGAAATAACAATCTAAATAAAAATTGGGTACTATTAAATTATATATTTTTTTTTAATAAAATCTAGTGATTTGATGAAATTTTGATAAATTTATACGTTTATTGTTGTATACTACTTTAATCAATAAGCATTGTTAAATCTATTGCAGAGGCAAAATAATTGCTAAAATAAAATATGAAAGTAAATATTTGTTTTATTGAAATAAAATTTTTACACATTTGCTTATTAATGTTCACTTTTTGATAAGAATTTAAAAACATTTGTCTAATAGAAATTCAGAATAACTAATATAGACGTGTGAAAAAAAATATTAAAGTAGTTTACAAATGTGAAAAAAAACTCAAATAATATGAATTTTCAATGTAGTACCCAGAAACAGAATAAAGCCACTTAAATATTACTAACAATACAATGGTGGAAATTTATATTTGCAAGAATTCATAGCAATAAAATAGTTTTTCTTTTTTTTTTTTTTTATCTATAAAATTATGAGTATTGTTTTCGAGAGCAGAGTTTTCATTTCATTGATCAATTTTTGTGCCCTTGATCACTTTCAACGTTTCTTATTGATTATTATTTTTTTTTTTAATTTCTTTCTGGAGCTATTCTTATTGGTTTACTTAAATTTCTTTTATGAACTTTTTATACATAACATTTATTTAAATTTCTTTCACAAGCTAATAATTAAATAATGTAAAATGGTTCTAAATAATTGTCTGGTTTAAACTATAACTCAATTTACAAAGACTCATACTCATACTTAACTCATTTTACAAAGACAATTTTGTTTAAAAGTGAAGATGAGATTTTTCAAGGAAAAAAAATTGCTTGTAATTTTTATAATTTTTTATTGTTTAAGATTGCTGTTATGCATCTTGTTCTTACACTGAATCCTTGATTTTGTAGGTAACTTGTATATTAACCCAGCCGATTATTTAGTTTTTACTCTTTCTTTTTTTTTTTTTTTTTTTTTTTTGTACAATTTAGAGAGAAAGAGAATGTTAAATTATGAATATCAGTTTAATATTTGCTTATAAATTAATTAAATTTTTAACAAATTCATAAAAATTAGATTATCAAATTAAAAAAATTAACAGTTATTTATAATTTTGTAAACTGTTACTGCATTTTGATATTATACCGCTAGTATTTTCACTGTATTTTTAAAATTTTTGTCTACCAGGCATCCATTACAAGAGATGTGTGTGACATCTTTTGTAGCAAATGATACCTACAGCGGTGGCTACGAAAGTAGAATTAAAATTTTGACTGGACCCAACTCGAGTGGGAAAAGCATTTATCTTACTCAGGTAAATTTTAAAAATAAATAGTAAATAAATTACTGCTTTAGAAATGGATACAGATTCAGAATTTTTATTAGTTTATAAGCTTGTGTATAAAAATTGTATTTTAGGTTGCTCTGATAACTTACTTGGCTCATATTGGAAGTTTTGTACCTGCTCAGAAAGCCAAAATACCAACTATTGATAAAATATTTACTTGCATGTATGCTGCAGAATCTGTTTCTGTCAACTTATCAGGTTTCCTTATTTCTTTAAATCAGGTATATTATTTTGGTAATTAATTACTGCAAATTACTTATGCGATCTGGGGGAACTATAATAGGGTAAATTCTAATTCAATGTATTATGTTATATGAGTATTCTTCGCAAAACAAGCTAAATATTTTTTTCTATTACTTGCATGAAAATTGAACATTATTAAATGTCTAATTGGTATTTTCTTCCTATTTTTTTCTTATTCTTAGTTATGAAATTAATTTTAATATTTCTCATTAAAAATTCCTCCAAAATTATTTATTTATTTTTAAAACTATATTATGCGCACATATTTATCTAAAAATGAAATTCAAATGTGAATTGTTTTAATATATACCTTTTTTTTTTTTTTTTTTTCATTTATTTACTATAGTTTAATTTTCCTATTTAAACATTACCTAGTTTTCTGATGCTTTAAACAATGCAACTGGTCATTCTCTTGTGATTGTTGATGAATTTGGCAAAGACACCGAATCGGTAAGAAATATTCATATTTTCATGAGTTGCATCCAATTTGTATTATATGCTAACTTCATAATTTTAAATAATACACAATTTTTACATTTAATTATTAAAGTAATATATTTCTTTTAATTTATTTTAATTCCACATTTCTAGGAAAGTGGCTTAGCTCTTCTGATAGCTAGCTTGAATTTCTGGATTCAAAAAGGATCTACATCACCTCATATTTTTTTGGCCACTCATTTTTTAGCCTTGAATTCCTTTTTCCCTGTATGCCCATTGATTAAATTTCAGGTATAATATTAAATAGGATTCATTTTTTTTTTTAAATTTTGCTTTACTCAATATTTGAGTTTTTAAAAATGAATTTCACAAAATTTTTTTACAGAATGAAAGCTGAAAATCATATTAATATTAGCAATATAATTAGTTCCTTCTTTTAGGATTTTATTTTTAATTTGTCCTCAATAAAATATTTATGTATCATTAATAATTTGCCTTAGATCCTCTTCTTTCTTTTATCTCTTTTGTTAAATTGTTTAAATAATGTGAATGAGTTGGAAACTTAAATATATATAAATGAATTAATTCTACCATCGATGTATATATTTAATTGTACAAATGCATTTTATTTCTAAGCATTAACTATTATTAAATTGATGTCATGTAGAATTTTAATGCTAATATATTAAAATCTTTACTTGCAATATTGTCATTATGGAATTTTATTTGAAATACTGTTTTCATACAGAACAAAACTTTTACAATTTTAAATATTTTATTGTGTATATTTTCAATTTGTTTGATATTTAATGCATTTTGTATTCAATGAAAATTCTGTTCCAGACTATGGATATTATTGAGAATGAAGATTTAGTATTTCTTTATCAATTAGTGGAAGGTGTTGCAACATCCAGTTTTGCTTCTTTTGCAGCACTGAAAGCTGGTTTACCTGAGAAAGTAGTCAGTCGAAATCTCCAAGTAAGTTTCACATTGCAATCAGTTTATTTATGTAAAAACATTCGCTAATGATGTAGTAAAAATAGGATTGAACTATTTTGGCTATTTGGGAAATTTAGTCAATGAAAATGAAGCTTTTTTGTTTACAATTGAAATGCTTGCACAAAAATTTAAGAAAAAAATAAAATAAATGTATATTCTTTTTGTAATAAAGCTAACACATTTAAATAAATTCATTATTAATGAAATTAAAGCAGTTTTTATTTATTAGGGAGAATGCATTTAAGACCACCATAAATTGTGTAGTTTATTATCAATTTATAATAATATTTTATGAGCTTGTATCTCTTGATGCGTTTTGTTTTGCACATTGTCATAGTTTCTGATCTTTCCACTTGAAGGAAATGTTTCAAAACTACCATCATTCAACAAGCATTGGTACTACATCTTTTAGCTTGTGAATTTTATTATATAGTGAACTAATGCATATAATAACATTAACTCAAGCATTTGTGTTTCAATTCTGATGTCTAGCGGGCAAATCTTTGATCAATTGTTTTTTTAATTGTAAACTGAAAAACTACTTGCAAACTGAATTAAAAAAGTTCCATAATAGCCTCAGGGAGGAAATGTCAATTTGTAGCATCTTATTTATTTAATTTTCATTTTTACAATGATTGATTTCTGTATCATTACATTTATTTGTATATTATATGTAAATATTAATTTCTCCCAATTTAACTCTGTGATACGGAACTGTGTTATTTCATCAAACAATCTTTCTTCACATTTGGTATAACCTAACTACCATTTACTTTTCCTAAACATTTTTTCTCAATAATACAAAATGTTAACAATTCGTATAATCAGTTAAATAGTTAATATATATTAATTGTGTATGCTTAAATTAAAGTTTGTTTTCCTTTCAGATATCTGAAACTCTGAAGGCTAGAGAACCTGTTTTACCTGAAGAATCTTCTTGGGTTCATGGCAGATTAAAAAAGTAAGTTCAAGTTAATCTTTAAAACATTTTCTTATTCTGAAAAAATAAAATTGATATTATTTGTGATTTAATATGTTTTCATTGGTTGATTGAAATAAATAGATTTTCTATTTACAGTTATTTGTTTATTATTTTCAAAGCATGCATTTTTTTATTAATTCCGTTAATTTTTTTGTGCTCTATGTTTGCCTTTTTTTATTTAAAAAAAATGCATTAATAGAATATTCCTAAAAAACCTTCATTATAAGTAGATTTTTCTGTGAAATAATTATATTAACATTTAAATAATTATATTTTAAGCATAGTTAAACACTTATGTCGAATTTAGTTTTTTTCTGTAATTTAGCATTTAATTTAGGATTTCATGCTGATAAATTAAAATATTTATTGTTGATTGGAGGAAATCGTTTTTCTTGGATTTCTTTTTAAAAAAACTATTATATAAAACGATTAATAAAATTCAGTTTTTTAAAATTATTATTGAAATGTGTAATTCATGTTTTGGAAAAAGCTATCATTTTTGATGTTTTTTAAAAAGAAATTTACTCAATCATAGTGAATTTCATCAACACCATGCCTAACATTTCAGTGATGATGAATGTATTTCACCCCTCTGTTTGGATCTTTTGTAATGTTCTTCATTTAAAAAAACAAACTTTTCATATAAAATGCTTAAAATAAAATATGTATAGGTTTTTTCAATATTAAAAATCATTTTCTTTGATGCATGGGAACTTAGGATATTTATTTAAATTTCTTAACAGTAGGATCATATTATATTAACTGAAACATAACACATTTGATGAGAATGTTATTTTAAAAAAACATATCCACCATAACTAAAAATTGCTTTTTTTTTTAAATTTATAATGTTTTATTCAGGTACTCTGATATTTTTGAGAAATTTTCTTCTCTTGATGTTCAAGTGGATAATCTGCAAGAGTTTTTGGCCTTTGTCAAAGAAAAGCCTTGGAGGAACATCAGACTTCATATTCAACTTAGTTGAAGATAAATTGATTTTTGACTGGATCTCATTAAGTTATCTTTTGTTTGATATTTTAATTCATTAAACAGTGTTTATTTATGTACTATAATATATAATATGCATATTAAAGGACAATTTTAATTCCATTCATAACAATTTTGCAATTTCAAAATAGTCCTTTCTGTTAATTTTTGTTATAGTTTTGAAATTATATCACTCACAATAAAAGACAGTTTTTAAATTCCATCTTATCAATTTTGAAAATACTTTTTTTTTTTCTCATTCAGTTGAAAACTTTTTATAGTCAATAAATGCTAGTTTTCATCAAAAACATATTCAGCATAATTTTTTTTTTAATGTAATTCTCTCTTAAAATGAAATGCTATTCCTTATTTTACTTTTTATTATAAAAAGCAATAAAACTTTTTATTTAAGTTTGTAAAACTAACAATAAAAATTACTGCTTTATGATTGCGATTTTTATTTGTTTGCGAACCAGAGAATCATGTCATTTGTTATTTACTTTTAAATTTAAAGCTTTTTGTGTATTTTTTATTATGCATACGTTTGCACTTAACTTTTTTTCAAATGACTGATGATTGATTTTACTAAGATGGATGAGTAAGTTTTTATTGTAATTAATACATCATCAGTAGTCGTTAGTAGACTGGGAAAGAATATTACATTTCATATATGATTAGAAGATTTGTTATTTTACTATCAGGGGGATACTGTGAAGACTTACAAAGAGAATTAATTTAATTCATTTCATGTATTTTTATACTAGTTTCCGAATTGAAGGCAGTTTTTGCAAATATTTAATCTGCCATTCTGAATAATAGTTAAATTACTTAAGTTTTTCAAATTTAAATTAATTTAATTATTAGTAAAGTAGATTAAAGGAAGTGCACCTATTGAAACATGAATTCATTTCATAAATCATGTAATAGAGGTTTGAATTTATTAAAGTTACTTATTTCTTTGAACTCTGTTTAAAATTGGATTTTATTACATTTAAATTTGAAAAGAGTAAAGAGAGTAATATTTATCTCTGTTTAAAGAATGCCTTTTTTATATAACTATCCTTTAAACTAATTTAATAATTGCTTTTATCATCCATTCTTAAACAGATTATAATTTTTGATTTTCTTTTTTCTAGTGATAAAGCGTTTTAAATTATCGATTTACTTTTTTTTTTCAAGTGAACTTGAAACTGATTGTAACTTGAATAACTGTTAACAGGAAATAGATATAAAAAAAAAAAAAGTTAGCGCAATTCAAAGTTCCTGGTGTTTCAAGGAATGTAGTTAAAAATTTAGATTTCTGCGATTCAATTAAGCATTCAAGGTTCATTTTCTCGCATGAACAGGACGTCCTCCCGCTCTCTTTCCGCAAACCTCGCCTTGGGCTTGACCCTGGGGTTGATGATGCCTCTACCCACGAGGTTGTCCTCATCCAGCATCTCCACATCATTGCTTTCTTCAGGAAGAGGCAATTCGGACCTCTTGTCGAAATTGCGAACCTTGGGCAGATACTTCCGGACTTTGTCCCACCACTTGGCCAGCTTGTCCATGTGCTTGCCCATGTCCATCTGGACTCCGATAGTGCCGCCCCGGATCACGTTGTCGAAGTGGTGTGACACCTGGCGTCCCTCGTACCTTGGACTGTCCGCATGAGGACCTTTTGAAAAGAACTTGAAGCTCCGCGGCACTAGGACATGCTTGGGCTCCTCCACACATAGTTCGTCATTGAATTGCGAAGGCATACATGTATGTATGCATGCCGCCAATAAAAGAAGTGTCCAATTCCTGAAAAAAAGGCAAAATCAAAATTCTTGGTAATTAATAACTACAATTTCAATATTATTATTAGTCACAATTTTGTTTTCTCATATTGCCAAGGAGATTGCCTCGCTTGTTTTCTTGGATTTGGCTTCTCGCCATTCGAAATTTGTTCCTTATACTTTTTCTTTCTGTTTCAGTGAATGTGTGTTATGAACTTTTTTTTTTTTTTTTTTTACTAACATTAATAAAAGGTAAACGTATTGAAAGAAGAACGCAAAAGTCTTGCAGACAGGTTTTTTTATACTAGAGAATTGTTTTATGTAAAGAAACGTCCCGTAGTTACGCGGTAGGTGGGACTGACGAAAATTGCGCAAGTACAACTTTGCGTATAAATTTGGTTTCATTGAGATCAAGGCCTCACAGAAACACTAGTTGAGAAGAAAAGCATTTCATAAAATTGAAGTTTTTTTTGAAAATTAACTCTGTAATTTTCTTGGTAATTAATAAATAATTAATTACTCTAAAAAGACATTTTCTTCACAAATTTCGTAAATTTTTCACATTTAACCTCATGAAAAAATTTCCAACTGGGGAAAAAAAAATATATATATTGATTACGTTAAAAAAAAATTCTGCAATCAAGCACACTAGAATAGATGAAATTTAATACACCTATTTAAAATAAAAATAAGAAAAGTATTGGAAAGAAGATTCATTCAAAAAAAAAAAAAAAAAAATGAATTGGTAAGAAAAGAAGAAATAAATACACCAATGACTGAGGATGCTACGTTTACAAAAATATGTTTGCTAACTGGGAAATAAAATTTCCTTTTAATGATTCTGTGCTCATAAAATGGATTAAATAAATTGAATCGGAAGGTGATTTCTATAATGATACAATTTTGATCACAGCCAAACTAATAGCAGCAAATTGTAAGAAAAAATGAAAACTTTGAAAAGAAATCAAGAAGTGCATAAGACGGTGTACAGAATGGTTTGGTGAAGACCTCCTTTCTTGCAAAACGGTAAATAATTAGAGGTAGCCTTCAAATTCTTTGATAATCCCATAATACTTCGCCATGTCAAACAGATCTACTTCTTCTAAGGTTTATTATTATTTTTTGCATGCGTGATACAATGGAAACATTTCAGATATGGGAGCATTTTATAATATAAACTTATTTTATTTATTTTTATAATATAAACTTTATTTTGTTGATAAGTTTGGTTTATAACTCAGTAAGCTTTCTCAAAAGAAAAGGGAAAATAATAATTTCGTCGAAACGAAATATGTTAAATTAAAAAAAAAAAAATCATTGCACTTAATCTGATTTTATTCTTCTTTACTGTGAATATAGATGAGTTTAAACATAGTGTAGGTTTTTCCATTATAGTTGCACAATCTATATGAGGTCCAATGAACTGAGACAGTTGATACCGGTGAGCTTATGCAGTTGACCTTCCAACTGAACTGTCAAGGACATTTCATCATCATGAAGACATTGAGGTGATCTAATTCAGTGCACGTCTCACTCTAATGACTGCAATTCAGTGGTTAAAGCTGTCCAATGCACCATTTTGCAATAAAGATTTCATAGTTGGGAGGAGAGGGAAATAAATTATTTTCTGACAATAATATCTGGCGATGTGTTTTCAAAATTATGTTTAGATTTTTTTTTTTATTTGGGCATTTGTGATACAATGCCTAGTGCTTATAAAATAGCGTGCGATATGAACGATAATCATTATTTAGAAAACATGATTCGATCTTTTGTCATTAGCAGCGGACCTGAATGGCCGATTGACTAGCGCTCTGCCTCTCTGTACCACAGGTATCGGGTTCGAGTTCCGGCGATGCCATGGATGTTTGCGAATGGTTCAGAATCCACTTTAAGCCGTAGGTCCCGGTCTCATATGACCGTAGAGCGTCACAGAGCCCAATCAGACATCTCGCCCACATCATTCCCAAACTGTAAAGGGGCAACTCAGCTCTAGGCACAGTGATGTGGTGTAGTAATGTCATTAGCAGCACCACAGCCTTATATGTGTTTTCTGTTCTGAAAGGCTACCCCACCCTCCTACACACATATCATTGCTAACTATTCGCGAGGTGATGGTTAATTATGATTGCAAAATATTGTATCTCAGTCATAAACAGAATTGAAGAGCTTTGTTCTGATAAAACCTTTCAATTTTGAAGAACGTCTTTATTGATATTAAAATGCATACTTAATGCTAATACGCCTTGTATTTTAAATGCGTTTTAAATACAATGTTTACAATACAAATGTCTCGTTTGATGTTAGAAGATTTTCATTTGTTCATTAATTGCTTGCAAAGCAATCGAGATATCTTGTTTTGTCCACGTAGAGAACAGAATATGAAATTTTATCTTAATTAGCATAGAAAGTTGAACAAAAAATTGAGAAACACACACGTGTGTGTGTAATATTCGCTCTTACCATAACGTTATATCGCGCGTCATTATAATGTGCATTTAAAAATTGCGTATGTTATTTTTACAGAAAGAAACATAAAACAAAAAATCACAAAACATGGATAAAATCGTCATTTACAACAAGGTAACATTTTCATTAAATATTGTTTATAAGATAATAATGAATCAGTCTTATTATTTTCAATCTTATCCAGCTTTCAAACAAAATATTAATTAACAAATGCCTCGCCAAATTTTCATGTGTAATGTTCAATGTATAAAGTTCACAATGATTCAGTGTATAAAATGCATTTTTATTTTTGGAATTTGTTGATTAATAAACGATTTAATAAGAACTAAAAAATGTTTTTTAATTGAGGAAGGTTTTAATGAATTTTTAACTTTCTCATTTATTATTATTTGATAGATTTAGTGGAATATTTCATTTATCATATAGTAGTTTTTTAAATAAGAAACTATAAATCATTTGTTGTCATTGTAATTGAAAAATAATTATTAAAGTAATTTTTAAGTAATAAATTAGCTTGTGATTTGTTTGTGAGTTTGATTTATGTTACTTATATCATCAATAATAAAGACTAACTCAAATGCAGCAATATTTTATTTGATATAAAATGGCTTCTTTTACATGGCAATAAACAGAATACCTAAAAATAAAAAAAGACGTTTCTTATTAAAACAAACTCCATTTAACAATTTCATTTTCTACTGAATTGTAGTTTTGAATTATTATAGTATGAATAATTTGGTAGAAATATCTTTTCGTTCAAATTATGAAAAGTTTATGTCGAAACGTCATATAGATGTTTTTTTATAGCATACCTCGATATTTATTTAAAAAGATTTCAAAATAAAGAAATGATGTACAATAACCAAATAAATATTTTCAATTTTCGTTTTAAGCCATGGAAAATATTGAACCTTTGTTGTCAAAACTATCTTGACAACAATAAGTCTTTGCGGAAATACCGAATGCATGTATTCTTTGCTATTAGTAGTAGTGGCAGAGCATTACAAAATGTTACAAGAATACTTTATTGGACTTTTAATTTTCTTTATTTGACATTGTACATAATACCCTATATTTTCTTAACATTGTGTGTCATGATTTTGTAGATTTTTTATGCTATATTTTCAATAGACCTACATTAAACCGCCACCTGCACATGAGAGCGGCAGTTTAACGATAGTCGATCGACTGACTGAATCAGTAATTTCATCACTGTTACTTAACCGATTCGTGTGTTTCAATTATTGCAGTGGCGTTATTTTGCACAAAATATTGATGATCCGCCGTGTTTTGTAAGGGAAGAAACTTAGAAAAACATAGTAAAATCTATGCTCAATGAGTTTTTTTGTAAAGGCTGTGCACAAGTAATGTATGAAATCTTAAAAAAAAATCTTTTAACTGTTACTACAAGAACAACTGTGGGTTTGATGCAAGCACTTTGCATCAATTCCCAACCTTTTTCTGATTCTCGATGCCCAGCCCTAAATCCACATTTTCCCAAGGCGCCCTGCACCAGTTTCTAGGAAATACAATTTAAAAAATTGCGAATATCTTTTAATTAAAAATAAAGAAAAAAAAACATTTTTTAAATTTACAAAAATTCAATTGAACAAATGTGTTTAATGAATGGAATGGATGAGCCAAGGGGATCACTTCACAATTTCTCAAACAAGGAAATCAAGTCGAGTGTCCTTTTGCACTTTAATTTTGCACTTAAAATTCATCACCAAGATGCATCTCACATTTTGTTTTGTTTTGTTTATTTCAGCAATCACGAATACCCAGTTTTCGAAAAATAAGACTCTGCATAAATGAAATTCACCCATTTTGGACATCCTATCATCGGATAGAAAATGGAAGTAAAATTACGAAACATTTTTTAATATTTCGTGGCGTCTCTTTGTGAGAGAACTGCTGCTCATAATTTGGGTGGCATCGGCATTCCCAAGAGCTTGACGATAGTTTCTTCGATCATACCATAGATTCCATATCGATATCGGTACACCATAGTTTCTTGTATCGATTTTAAAGCTGGTTTCGATAGAAACTATGGTGTACAATTGGATATAGTCCGATCAGCTGTGGCGTGAAAAATTGGCAAGTTGCATGGTCGAATGCATTCAACTATAGCAGTATATAAGGGTTTAATGAAATTCCAGAGGTGATTAATTGTAATAAAAATAATTCTATTTTTTTTATAATTATGTAATATAATAAGAATTGGATCAAAAACTCCACACTCATTGTTAAACTTTTTTCTTTCAAAATTGCCTTGTGCCGCATATGGCTTGCTTAGTAATTAATTGATTCTTCCGTTTCCTCCTTTTTGCAGGATGTTTATTTTTCAATTGAAATATAAAGTGCAAGTAAATGCAGGCAACTTGTTTTTGATGCCAATTCACTGGGTTTAATTTTGTATTCATAAATACAGCAAAAGGAACGCTCAGAAATTCGTATGAAGACATGAGCTTCAGTAATAAATATTGCGCTTCCTTAAAAATATGTGTAATATTTTTACAATAATAGTATATTGTAAAATATTACACGTATTATGATCTATTAAATTTTCTCTCGTTATCCTCAATAGACTAAATTTATGGAGCGTTACAAATTGGATGGGTAGATCACGAATAACTTCTTATGTAGAAAGTCAAATATAATCGAATTTTCTCCTTTGGGATACCAGAATTGTTGATATCTTACGAAATATATGCATTCCAAGTTGAAATTTGAAGTTACATTACTGTATATTTTCGTTCTTCTCATGAAAAATCATGTATTTTTAAAATTACGTTTTAAACGTTGCGTAAAAAATAGTTTAAAAATGGTATATTTTATTAATTAATATAAAATAAAATTATAGCACTTTTTTTAACAAAATGTTCATAAATATTCCTATTAAAGTGATGAAGGAAGATAGAGTATAGTATAGGTTAATATTTTTATTCCAATTTGTCCTAACATTGGGACTAAAAAAATCAACAAAAAATGCATAAAATTATCGGTGAATTTTAATATTATACATGCTATGGTTTTTATGACCCATATTGTAAAAATATCTTGTATCAAATTTATAGCTGGATACATTCCCTGACTTGAAATTGCTTTTTTTCTTTATTTTTATAAAGTGTTCCAGTCCTAGTTCGAAATCATTCTCAAGGATCATTTTGGCATCATGAGAAAAACGCAAGAATATTTTTTGAAAGAGTGACTTTGAAAGTTAAATTATAGCTGCACTCATTCCAATGCACGGCATTCTTCCACTATCATCAAAATGTAATGAAACCCACAAAACAGATTGTTATGAATCAAATTTAGCTATGCTTAGATGAAACCCATCCAGAATGGTGAAAATGCTGTTTTTAAATGTGCAATAACATTTAATATTTGAGTTTTCAACCATATGGAAAACGCGTAGACATTTATGATTATTAGATGTCCTCTTTTGATTTGGTCCAAATCATTTCTACTTCGATTTTAACTTGGTACGGTCGCCCATTGACCTATACAGAAGA
>BPLR01002095.1:0-18681 GCA_021605095.1 Caerostris extrusa
TATTAACTTAGGTTGTATTCTAAATACATATAAAACAAACTTCCCTGGTTTTTATAAATGTATTTTGAAAGAAAATTTAATATATGAAATAAGGGAGTTTCTTCACATTATTCCAGCTCAATTTATTACAATACCCAATGAGACTAACATAAAATTTTTAATATTTAAAAAATTATATTTACTATTACTTCTTGATATACCGAAAACAAAATATTAATCCTTCTGCAATTCCAGCTAACAAATCTAAAATGCGTTTTGTTCCTCAAAATTTAAATAATGTCTAGAAAATTTCAAACAAGAAATTTCTGTTATCCGATTTGCAATTATTCAGCTACCAACAACGTTACCGTCTTTTTTTGAAATCTAACTCTTACTTCTGCAATGACGTGACGATTTTTTTTTTACGGAATGAATCCCGAAATCCCTACGAAAGCCTATTAATAAATGAGAACTAATTAAATGGTAGCGGGTGCTTGTGTTCGTGCAGCTGGAATTCTCATCATTTATTATTCAAGTCGTTAACGGGTCTTTCGCTTTCTGATATCACCACCTCGAACCACCACACCCCCTTTCAGTTGGTCATTTTTCCACTATCATCATCTTGTAGCTTTTGACGATTATTGATACAGTCGGAAAATGTAACGAGCTTTATTTTGTAACATCCGCTTCTTGTTGCTCTCGTGTATTATAGAGAAAGCCGATTACAAACCTGAAAAAGCGTTTTATAATGCTGTCCTCCGATGACTGGCGTTCAGTTTAATGATTTTAGTGGAATGTTGAATTGCGCGGGAATTAATTTAATTATTTAGTAGGCGTTCGCGTATCTGGAAATAAATAAGTTATTTTGATTTCGCGTTTGTGTGTGCATGTATTTATTGGAAGGGGAGAAAAATGATAGCAAGGACTGGTGTGTTTTGTTTACTGTTGTAATTCTCTCGTGCGTTATGAGTTAAATGACCAGAAAATGGAACTAGAAAAGAGTTAAAATATTTTAGGTTTACTAAATATATTTTTGAAGCGACCGTAGTTCTTATACTTAGTGCATATTTCTGGTGGTATTTAATTGTAAATTATAGTTGATAAATCGTGGGTGATTAAAAGAAGTATGCCTGTTTTTTAATCTTTTTTTTTATCTATTCATTTTCAATATATATTTTTCAATCCTACTCTTGGTTGACACTCTCCCTATATATATCTTGTTCAAATTTTCAATCGTTATAAATACTTTTTATTCATCCTCGAGTTCAAATATTTTTTGAACTTGTTGTAGATGACACTTGAGGTTAATACAGTTTTCAAATATTAATTCATTAATTAATTTCAGTTTTTTTAGATTTAAGTTGCATGTATCTACCAATAGGTGGCGCCGGTGTAGAGGAAAATTTAGCTTTTTTATTATGCAATATAGTGAAAAAAAGTAGGAGTGAGTTTTAAAAAATTTCTGTGTTGTTTCTTATTTGTTATAAATAAATATTTAAAATAACGTTAATAATTACCTTCGAAAAATATAAACGAGGGTTTTATTCATACAGCATCCACATTTTCTTGTTGCTCTCTGTGTATTAAGGTAAAAAGCGTTTTATAATGCTATCCTCCGATATTCGCAGTCAAAGTTTAATGATTTCTAGTGGAATGTTAACGTGCGCTGGGGATTAATTTGCAATTATTTAGTAGACGTTCGCGTATCTGGAAATAAATCCCGTTATTTTAGGATTTCGCGTTTGTGGTAATACTGCATGTATTTGTGGAAGGAAAAATGAGCAAGGCCTGGTGTGTTTTGTTTACTGTTAATTCCCTCATGCGCTTATGAGTTAAGCAAAATGGAACTGGAAAAGTTAAAATATTTTCTAGATTCTACTAAATATATTTCTTGGAAACGACCGTAGTTCTTACTTACTTTTTGCATATTTCTGGATTTATGATAATTGTAAATTATTATTTATAAATCGCGGGTGATTAAAAAGAATATACCTGTTTTAAATCATTTTTTATCTGTTCATTTTCAATATATTTTTTCTTAATTTGATTTATTATAAATAAATAATCTTTAAAATGTTAATAATCGTTAAATAATCGCTAAATAAAAGCCTGTCTTTTAACATTTTATGTTTTTTTTTCCATTATTTAAATGAAGATTAGAAAAACTATTGATATATTTATTGAAGACATTTCTGCCTTTTTCCATATTGATCTCAGTTTTTACAACTATATAAACTTGTATTTAAATTGTTATTAATAAATATTTATATAATAATCTGGAGTTAGTCAGAATTATTAGGTGGGAAAATATTATCGATTATTTAAGTCATTATTTACGTTTGAATATTTCAAAATAAAATTTTTAAATTGCCTATTACCTTCAAATAAAAGATTAAATAAAATTAAAAAGTTAAATAAAAAGGGTTAAAAAAAATAAAAGGTTCAAATATTTAAATTGAAAATTGAACTTTAATGTCATTTATTTACGAAAACTAGAGCTACTCGTTAGCAGATAAAAAAATGAAAGAGTTAAAGATAGTACAGCTAGCACTATTTAACAGACGAAAAATTAAAAAGTAAAGCGAGAGCTAAGCTACTTAAAGCTTCACTTACTTATCTTCAGGGGTAGCGATATGGGTTGGTGGGAGTTTCTATATTTATCAGTTTGGTACGCAATGGTCTTCCTTCATTTTTTTTTGAATTGACATGATATACCTTATTGAAACATGGGGCTCCCAGATGATTCACAAGTCGCCTGTGTTGATGACGGTGCACAAAAAAAAAGTAAATCACTGGATAGTTTCGCAAGAGTTTATATTACCAACAAATATGTTGTCTGGATAGAGTTTTCTGGTTTTCTCCAAACAGACAAATAAACAAGCTCCATTTTCTCTACAAAGCGGGGAAAAAAACATTTTCCTTCTAGGTGTTGTATTGTCGATAAAATATCCCTCAGTGAAACTCAACCGAATTTCAATTGCAACAAATATTGTTCATATTTCTTTATAGCATGACAGAAAAAAATATTTTCTGAAGTTTGGGGTGAGAATTAAACCCCCTGCCCCCTTTCCAAGCTTTAGACAAAGGTGTCCTTCCAACGAAGCTCCTCAACTCCAATTTAATCCACTGATTTTAATGACGTGTGGTCAAGCATTGCTCAACCAGATTTTCAGAATCCCTCGTCACCAAAAGCAATAATGTGACACGAGGTATTAGCGGAAGGTGGGCTTAGAGAACAGAAGGGTGATCTAATAGGGACGAGAGTGGGTTTCAGGCGTAAAAGCTTCTACGGTCTTGGGAACAATTTGATTGGCTGGGCTCTCTCGGAAAAGATTCCACGCTCCTTGTCGATTACTTCCTGTCGTATTGTTCCAGGATGGAAGGGAATGCCTGATTAGTTCTCTAGTCGACCACTACCTTAAATCCCTCTTTGGGGTGCAGGTCCCTCCTCCACCCCCAAGACAGTGTTGATAGGTTGCGTTAGGTCAAAACGGTTTGCAGCTGCTGATGCAGAGATGCAATGAAAACTCTTGGAAGGGCTTTCAACTAAATCTTGTAGAAAGGTATCGGAATGGAGGGGCCAGTTAGGTGGCTTTGCCATTGAAAGTTATCGTGGATTGTTAAAAGGAAAGTTGAGATAATACAGGACTGCAAGGACAATTTTGGGCTTTCGAAATGAAATGAGTTTTGGTTTAGTGAAAGTTATTGACAGAATAAAGCTTTAAATTGAATTGTCTTGCTGTGCTTCTACTTTAAGAAGAATATTCATTGGATGGCAGATGGGATCAGGTGAGTTTTATTTCAATACTTTTTTATCACTTTTAGATAAGCTTTGTCAGGAAAAATATTTGTAAAAATTGCAAAATTCTTATGAAATATGTTGTATTATTTTAAATTAAAATTCTAATTTGCATTACCCTAAGGTTATAAAAAGGAACTCATTTTCCATTTAAATTATCAGTTATATCATTTTAACAAATTTTAAATAAAAATGCTCTAAGACACTAAATTGACTAAAAAAAGTAATAATAATGGGTGTAAATAAATAATTAAAATGTTGTTAACATGATACTACATAATTAAAATAGCTTGAAACAAAACATTATTTCTCAATATATGACTTTCTTAATGGTAATTAATTTAGGTTATCAATGAAAAGATACTATATAAGACAATACTGCATGAACAGCAGATATTTTTAAATTAACTATCCAAAATTAGATAACTATTAAATTATAAGTACAGATCTCTAATGTAAATATTGAATTCTAAACAATAATCTTATCTTTAAAATTCCTTTTTTTATTCAATCATTTTATTTTAGGAAGGTTTATATGAAATATGGAAAACATCGAACAAAAATAACTGTAAAAGATTTCTGTATTTAAAATCTTGAAAAAAAAATCTGTAGTTATAGAAAAGTTAGAAAGCATTTCAATGCTTTTTTTTTTTTTTTTTAATGAGAGGGTTTAAGTTTTTAATCTACAAAATAAATCTTTGTCCTTAATTTCATAGGGAAATATCCTGTAGTTATACTGTTATTTCACAATTTATACACCTAATTCCTAATCATTTATTTAAAAAAATCAATGTCTGATATAACAATCCCATTTTGAACTTTAATATCAATTACAAATTTATTACACACATACCATAAATGTAAGCAATAAAATCTAAATTAAATTTTATCGTTCTGAATTAATTTTAATAAATAATACACTTCTTTTTCTAAACATTTTATATCTAAAATACATTTAAAACGACATCTGTTATATTTTCTTCCATTTCCCCCTAAAGATATCGTGAATAATCGACAACAAGTGTTTTATAATAGTCTTTTTTGGGCCATAACATAATGCATCATTCTTTACTTTACAAATTTACTTTCCAATTTTTTTAATGCTCGAAAAAAAATCGTTGTTCGTAAATCCTTGGGAGTTTCACGTAATTAAACTATTATTTCGCAATTTATACACCTAATTCTAATAATATATTAATGATTATTATTATGCATTATTATTATTTATAGAAAATAACAATATCTGATATAACAATTGTATTTTGAACATTATCAATTACAAATTTACTGTAATCAATAAAAGCTAAATTCTACATTTCATCCTTCTTAATTAATTTTAATAATTAATACACTTTTTTTTTCTAAACATTCTTTAAAAAAAAAAACAATATTTTGCATCTTAAATATATTTAAAACAAAATCTGTTATATTTTACTTCCATTTCTCTAAAGATCTCGTGAATAAACGACAACAAGTGTTTTATAAAAGTTTTTTTTTGTGCCATAACATAATGCATCATTCTTTACTTCAAAAGTTTTAATACAAGGTAAAAAAAAACTCCAGTTAAATTGAACAATAAATCTGATATATTACTTGGCTCTCAGCCAAGATCATGGCATTTAGCGGAATATGATTCATGTTCAGAAATTTAGGAATTGAGGGAAGAAGCTCAAACTTATCTTTCAAAACCGAACAAAGTATTAATCGATAAATTTTAATGCTCTTCCTAATATTTTACTTCTGAGCCGAGGAATAATTATTTTCTGCCGCCGCCGTCGTACTACAAAAAAAAAAAGTAAATAAAATAATGAATAAAAAAAGGTTATTTAAAAAAATATCTTGAGCTTTTTCGTAGAACAATGGCAAAAGCCCCGTTTTAATCATCCACGTAAAAAAAAAGAAAAAAAAATTTAAATGTCGGTGGGGGAGGCATTTTTCACTTCTTTCTTTTTGTCTTTTTTTTTTTTTTCTTTCCATCTTACCAGCCAATCATTTTCGTCCAATTTATCGCGCAAGCTATTGATTCGAGCGAGCATTGTCACACTTCTTATAGAGGCCTGTAGCCCCTCACTCATTAGAGAAAGGGAGCGAAATTACATAATACGAAAATAAAACTGATAAAACATGGCCAGAGATGAGACAGGGGGGGACGGAAGGGAGGTGAAAAAAAAAATTATTCGATGATGGAAAAATATTCTTCAGTAACGGTACTGTTAGTGAACGATAGCACAAAACTGATTAGAAAAATGAGCTAATAGGAATTTTTTTCTCCGCTTTTCAACTTCTATTTTATCCTTTTCTGCTAATAGGCCGAGAGTAATAACTGGGAGTCAAGATAAGGCCTTTTTTTTTTTGTTTAAACGCCGAGGCCTTCCCCATCCCCCTACAGACTTTTGGGCACAGAGAGGCAAAAAAAAAAATATTCAACACACACACAAAAAAACTTTTTAATCGTCGCTATTCGCTCTTTTTAATCTCTTTTTGCCCATCAGTCCCAGAATAATTTTTTTTTTCCTCCACCCTATTCCAATTTTTTCCTTTTTTTTTTTTTTTTCCTCATTCAGTGCTGCTTGCTTTTGCATATCATTTTTTTTTTTTATCATCTTTATATACATATATATATAAAAAAAAAAATTTTTCTTACGTCAGGGAGAATTCAAATACTTTTTTTGCAAGCCTTACATTTACGCTACAGATAATGGAAAGTCATTTGTAAAACTGGGTTTATCGTCGTGTAAAGACTCTCATTAATAAGTTCCTAATGCTCTGTTGGTGGTGGGTGGGTGGAAAGGCCCCCTAACATGCTCTCCCCTGCCAATAAAAACAGGGCGACCGACTTTTTATGGGCTGTTAAAAAATGTATGTAAAATAAATTACCGTCTCATTAAAAATGTTTTAATTCGCGAGAGCTTTTAATTTAGTGATTCTGCCTGAGCACTTTCATTAATAGGCATTTCAGTCTTTAACCACATCACAGCCAATTTCTATAATAATTTGTTCTTAATAACCTGAGTTAAAAATTTCGCTCCAAATTATTTGAAATGAGCCAACCAGAAAAAAAAAAAAAAAGTAATAATTGATAAATCGTTAGCTTTTGCTAATTAAAGATTTGCATATTTATTTATATTTACGTTTCAGTGAAAATATTGTAATAAATAATGTACTTAAAAGAGTTGGTGGGATATATCTTGATTATTAAGCTAAATCCTAATCTATCCTTTTTAAAATATGTGTTTATTTCTATAAAAGAGAAATGATTCTATAAAAGATAAGTAATCATTTAACAGCATATATTGCAGGAAATGTCTCCAGTAACAAGGGGGACTCGAGGGCAAATGTAAGTATTTGTTTAAGCATCTCGCATCAACACTTGAACTACTTAGAGGAAGTATTTTATACTCCCTCACAAATAAATAGGAGAAAAATTGTGAGTCCTGAAAGAAACACACAATGTATATAAATAACAGTCATATTAAATATATATATATATATGATCGAGTTTCTTGCAATTATAATATTTTATAAATGCAAAAAAAAACGTCTTAAAAAATCATTTTCAATCTGAAATTCATTTTTTAACAAACTTTTTGTTTTCAGATGAAAATCTTAGATAATTGAATAAACATTTACCTTTAATTTCATAACAATAAAAATTTCATGAATAAACATACTTATAGTTTCTTATCCAATACAATGTTGATAAATTTTTGAACTAAGTAATTCTTTCGGTATCTCAGTAAAACGTGTAAAATAAAATAAATGATTGGCGGTGCACAAAACTATTGCAACAATCTAATAATCACAAATAATGTTGCCTCAATAATAGAATGAATATTTAAAACATTTTCTACATATTTTACAATGAGTATTAAAGTGAAAAAGCTGAAATATTACTTGAATTCAAAACAAAAGAATATTAATATATGCTACAATAATTTATATATTTCAGCAAATATATTAAAAAAAAAGCAGTTATCCCTCTTCAATAAAAGATAAGTTTATTATCAATGAAAGATCAAAATAATTTTTTTAAAGATAACCGTTAACTGTCTTTCATGTAATAAAATTTAATATCAAATAATTTTTCAATAGATTTGAACAAACATTGAATGCTCAGCGAACTCTTTAGTCAAGTGAAACACCAGTTACTTTTGTAGCTAATAGATGGCAGCACAATACTTTATTTGAAACTATTAGTTCATAAAATATGTGTTAAAAAATTGCTTGTCTGTCCCTGTCAATTGAAACTAAAGGATACTTGCTTTGAATGCTTACAATTAAAACCCAGCTTTAGAAAATAAAAAGAGTATTTAGTTTCTAATCTAAACTTCGAAAACATCAATTTTATTATTTTTCGTTTAAAATATGAGATGTTAATAATCGAAATAAATATTATATAATAGAAAAACTTGTAAAAATTTATTAAAAATCAAATATTTCTATTTTAAAACATTTAATTTGAAATAACAAATTATAAATTTGTGTTAAAAAGTCGTGAATGCTTTGTGATATTTAAAAGCATTGTATTTTTACAATTTATTCAAGAAAGTTTTTCCTTTATTGTATTTTTCTTTTTGCACGAGTTATTTATAAGTTCAGAAACAAGTTTTACAGTGTCCGACTTAGTTGTTTCCGCTGAAAATAAACTTTAACAGCAAAAACAACTTTACATGACCTTTGTATCAATTGAACATTTTTTTTCAATTTGAATAAAAACTAGCAAAATATGTTTCGCATAAGAAAAATATATATAAAAAGTAAGTTTATTAATGTACAATAATGCTTTTTTATTTATATGGATTGAAAACATTTCTTTTCCTACGTTTTATTACATAATTAGACCATTACATTTTTATTATTTTATGTTTATTTTTTCTGACTAAACCTTTTTTTTTTTTTTTTTCCGATTAATTTTTATAATTATGGCAACCTTTTAAAACAACAGCAAAGTTATATTAAAATAATAATATTTTTAAATGTGCACTATTATATTCTAAATATTACTATTAAAGCATTGTGATTCATGTACTTTTGAAAAATATTTGAAAGATAATTATTGAACACTGTAACAGAAGTTAAACTTTTTTTGATGAGCTTAATTGAAAACTCTTTTTTTTTTTTAAGGAGAGGTATAAAATAACTACTGTATTCTCCATAATACACTGATCTATTTTTTTTAAGTATGGAATCAAAAATTATAAAAAATTATTATAATAGAAGGTAAATAATATCTATTTTTTCTGGTCACTGCTATACATGAAAAAATATTGATACTTTTGCTTAAGAAATATTTCACTAATTCTGAAACTTGCTTTAAAATTTCAACTTTATTATACAATGGGACAATTCATAAAAAACAACGTGACAATGTGATTATATTATTTATTTATTTTATTATCTCATATAAATAAATAATATAACCAAGATTTTCATGTATTTAAAAAGTTCTATAATTTATAATTAATTTTCGAATTTAACTAATAGTTTTGTGAACTAATAGATTGTTAGAACTAATAGATTGAACTAACTAAATTTGTGATTCATAAGTACAATTTATTTGGGACTGAAATTTAAAGAAGGTTTTATTTTTTACGTGTGGAATAGAATTTCGGAAAGTAGAAAAGACCGTGATTTATTAAAAAAAACAGTATTTTAAACTGTTAACAGTTAAACATGTATATAGGTTGTCATAAATATTATGCAATGTATCCGAAAATTTTAGAACATATAAAAAAATTATGTACAAGAAAATTAGAAGAGATATAAATAAACCGGTTAACCAACTTACAGTATAACTACAAAACTTAATAAATTTTGATGTAAGATTCCTTGCTTGTTATTCAACTAATAATCAATTTTATTCCATTCATTGATAAGCATTTAAGAAATCATAAAATAATAGACACTGTAATAAACTAATTAATTTCTTAAAAGTCAATACAAGTCCTTTTATTGTCACTTATTATCGCTTTATATTATCTTTCACATAATTATGCGTTAAAAAAAAAAAAAAATCTAATGGAGTTAAATCTGAAAATATCCATTTAGAAATCCATTGCATGTTAATAAAGGAAATGAAACTTGACACAGTTTGTCAAGTTTTTACAAAATTTCATAATACATCCAAAAATTCATGGACACTTCATATTAACAGCTTACGCGTGTTTAATTCAATTGCCTATTATTTATTGGACCACTTAATAAATATATAGTATATTGGTTAAAACATGGATCTTTACAACTATTTTACATTTAAACGCAACAATTCTAGTTTTTTCATCGAGATTTTTAACAATATTCCAATGATAATCTGCCTCATATCCCTCGTTTTAAAACCACTAGACCATACAAATTGTACTCTACCCCTCCACGAGACAAAAGACCCACTTAATATATTCATAAACTTCGAAAAGCAGATTGCATCATTCCCTGCAAACCCAATCACTCGTGCAACGGATCGCTCTCAAAATGAGTCCTGATTCAGCAGAAGAAAGTAAAGGTCCTCCTTCCCCTCGAACCAGCTCTGCATTATCTTCTGCAACCCCAAGTCGCATTATCCCTCGGAATAGCGCGCCCCAAAAATCATTTTCATCCCAACTCTCTTCCTCCCATGCTTGTTACAGTTCCAACTAATTTCGGCGACTTCATTATTGTGCAAATGGCGCTCATTAAACCCCCTTCCCCTGTTCACCCCCATCCAGGGGCTTTTGTCCAAAGACGAAATACCCCCAGAAATGGAAGTCTTCTCTTTAAGAAAGATTTAGAAATGGAAGAATCCCAACTCATCCTGCTTCTTGTCATTACGGCACCATAAGGCAGCATCCTCGTTAAATAATGATTGAATGACTTGAATGGATCGTCATCGCTACAGGTATGACCGCATTGTGATGAGGGGGCATTGTTACATAATGCTCGCGAATAACTTACGCGTTCTCCTTAAAGCACGTGTGTTCTTTAATACCTCCGCCCGCCTTCCAGTGAGGAAGACACATTTTTGGAACAACGGATGAATAGCCTGAACAATTATTTCGCGACAGGAGGGGAGTGTCATTTCAGACTTTCATGAGATGCGCTGGAGCAGTGAATCATAAAAATACATGAGGATTCTGGAGCAGGGTGCATTTTTATTTATGGCTGTTGAGATTAATTAAATTCTGGCTCTTTTGTTGGTTGTCCATTGACATGCAAAAAGGAGGAAAGTGCTTTGAGAAATGTCTGTAATAATTATTCATAAAAGGAGCAGATGAGAAATAATTTAATATAAAGTAACAAAAAAGGGGCATTGGCTTATAAAAATAACTTTAGATAGATTTTTCTCTAAACTAATTATTCTAATGAACTTTGAATATGAATAATTCTTCTTTTTTAAATACATAGTGATGTTTTTATGATACATAGTGATGTTTTGAATGCCTACATAGTGATTTTTCAGATTTTTATTATATCATTTGCCACTTGCCAATGGATGCTTGTTTTAGATGTCAAATAGTAAGTAGCGTTTTCAGCGTTACCTAGGTAGCCTTGTCAGAGGTTTACTAAACTTCACAAAATTTAATCTATAGCAGTTAGTAATATAACCAAAGATATTATGAGGGTGAGCCATTTAAAATCCGTTATCTTTCCATCTTTTCCAGCCCAATGGGAAGATCGTTTGATAAATTAATAAAGACTTTTTCTATATCTTTTATTTTTTAACATAATTAATGCATCTAAAAATTCTATTTTTTTACATAATTGATGGTTTCATAATGCATTCTAGAAATTCTTGGACACTGTACATTAATACCTTATCCTTTTTTTAATTCAATTGCCTGTTATTATTTTTTAAAACATTTAATAAATATCTAACATATTGGTTAACTTTTCAACTATTTTATATTTATTCAAATACATCTTAAAACCGATTCTAGTTTTTCACATCAAGATTTTTAACAATATTTCCTATTCATATCCCTCAGTTTTAAAACCACTAGGTCATAGAAATTAAATATATTCTTTTAATCTAGTCCTCCTATTATTTATTAAAAACATTAATAAATATCTAACAAATTGGTTAAAGGAATTTTCCAACTATTTTGTATTTATTCAATTACATATTAAAATCAATTCTGACTTTTTATCGAGATTTTTAACAATATTTCCGTGATAATCTGCCTCATATTTCTCGTTTTAAAACCACTAGGCCATATAAATTTTAAATTCTTTTACTCTACCCCTCCACGAGACAAAAAAAGACCACTTAATATATTCATAAACTTCGAAAAGCAGATTGCATCATTCCCTGCAAACCCTATCACTCGTGCAACGGATCGCTCTCAAAATTAGTCCTGATTCAGCAGAAGCAAGTAAAGTTCATCCTTCCCCCTCGAACCCAGCGCTGCATTATCTTCTACCACCCCAAGTCGCATTATCCCTCGGAATAGCGCGCCCCAAAAATCATTTTCATCCCAACTTTCTTCCTCCCATGCTTGTTACAGTTCCAACTAATTTCGTCGACTTCATTATTGTGCAAATGGCGCTCATTAAACCCACCCCCTCACCCCCATCCAGGGGCTTTTGTCCAAAGACGAAATACCCCAGAAATGGAAGTCTTCTCTTTAAGAAAGATTTAGAAATGGAAGAATCCCAACCTCATCCTGCTTCTTGTCATTACGGCACCATAAGGCAGCATCCTCGTTAAATAATGATTGAACGACTTGAATGGATCGTCATCGCTACAGGTATGACCGCATTGTGATAAGGGGGCATTGTTACTTAATGCTCGCGAATAACTTACGCGTTCTCCTTAAAGCGCGTGTGCTGTGTTCTTTAATACCTCCGCCCGCCTTCCAGTGAGGAAGACACATTCTTGGAACAACGGATGAATAGCCTGGACAATTCTTTCGCGACAGGAGGGGGAGTGTCATTTCAGACTTTCATGAGATGCGCTGGAGCAGTGAATCATAAAAATACATGAGGATTCAGGAGCAGGGTCACATTTTTATTTATGGCTGTTGAGATTAATTAAATTCTGGCCTCTTTTGTTGGCTGTCCATTGACATGCAAAAAGGGGGAAAGTGCTTTGAGAAATGTCTGTAATAACTATTCATAAAAATGAGCAGATGAGAAATAATTTAATATAAAGTAACAAAAAAGGGGCATTGGCTTATAAAAAATAAGTTTAGATAGGTTTTTCTATAAACTAATTATTTTAATGAACTTGGAATATGAATAATTTTTCTTTCTTTATTCAATACATAGTGTTGTTTTAGAATGTCTTCATAGTGATATTTCAGAATTTTAATATATCATTCACCACTTGCCAATGGATGCTTTTTTGTGGATGTCAAATACTAAGTAGGGTTTTCACGTTACCTAGGTAGCCTTTTCAGAGGTTTGCTAAACTTCACATAAATTAATCCATAACAGTTAGTAATATAACCAAGGATAGTATTAGAATACGCCATTTAATTTGCGTTATCCTTCCATTTTTTCCAGCCCCAATGGGTAGTTTGATAAATTAATAAAGACTTTTATTTCTATATCTTTGATTTTTTTACGTAATTAATGCATCGAAAATTCTATTTTTCTACATAATTGATGGTTTCATAATGCCTCAAAATTCATGGACACTGTATATTAACACTTTATGCGTGTTTGTTTCAACTATCTATTATTTATAGAAACATTTAATAAATATCGGGCATATCTGTTAAAACATGGATTTTCAACTATTTTGCATTTAATCAAACACATCTTAAAATCCATTATGATTTTTTTCATCGAGATTTTAACAATATTTCCATGATAATCTGTGCATATCTCCCGTTTTAAAATCAGTAGGACAACATCAAAAATTAATGGACACTTTATATTAAATACCTTATGCGCATTTAATTCATTTACCTAGTATTTATTGAAACGTTTAATAAATATCTAACATATTGGTTAACCTTTTGAACTATTTTGTATTTATTCAAATACGTCTGAAAATCAATTCTAGTTTTTCATCGAGATTTTTAACAATATTTCCATGATAATCTACCTCATATCCCTCGTTTTAAAACCACCAGTCCATATAAATTTTACTCTACCCCCTCCATGCGACAAAGGCCCACTTAATATATTCATAAACTTCGAAAAGCAGATTGCATCATTCGCTGCAAACCAATCACTCGTGCAACGGATCGCTCTCAAAATGAGTCCAGATTCAGCAGAAGCAAGTGAAGTTCCTCCTTCCCCCTCGAACCAGAGCTGCATTATCTTCTGCCACCCCAAGTCTCATTATCCCTCGGAATAGCGCGCCCCAAAAATCATTTTCATCCCAACTTTCTTCCTCCCATGCTTGTTACAGTTCCAACTAATTTCGTCGACTTCATTATTGTGCAAATGGCGCTCATTAAACCCCCCCCCTGTTCACCCCCATCCAGGGGGCTTTTGTCCAAAGACGAAATACCCCCAGAAATGGAAGTCTTCTCTTTAAGAAAGATTTAGAAATAGGAAGAATCCCAACTCATCCTGCTTCTTCTCATTATGGCACCATAAGGCAGCATCCTCGTTAAATAATGATTGAACGACTTGAATGGATCGTCATCGCTACAGGTATGACCGCATTGTGATGAGGGGACATTGTTATTTAATGCTCGCGAATAACTTACGCGTTCTCCTTAAAGCCCGCGTGTTCTTTAATAACTCCGCCCACCTTCCAGCGAAAGACACATTCTTGGAACAACGGATGAATAGCCTGGACAATTCTTTCGCGACAGGAGGGGAGTGTCATTTCAGACTTTCATGAGATGCGCTGGAGCAGTGAATCATAAAAATACATGAGGATTCTGGAGCAGGGTCGCATTTTTATTTATGGCTGTTGAGATTATTTAAATTCTGGCCCCTTTTGTTGGCTGTCCATTGACATGTAAAAAGGGGGAAAGTGCTTTGCGAAATGTCTGTAATAATTATCCATAAAAATGCACATTTGAGAAATAATTTAATATAAAGTAACAAAAAAGAGGACATTGGTTTATGAAAAAATAGCTGTAGATAAGTTTTTCTATAAACTGTTTATTTTAAAGAACTTTTGAATATGAATAATTTTTTTATTAAATTATATGAAATGTTTTAGAATGCCTAAATAGTAATCTATCATTCAGAATTTTATGTCAAATAAGTAGTACTTTCAGCAATTACCTATAGCCTTGTTTTTGGGTGTCAGTAGCTTTTTCAGCGTTATTTATAGATTTGTTATAGGTTTGGGACACTTCCCAAAATTAGTCCTGATGCAGCAACATTTAGTACTGTCTTTCAAAGATTCTACGTTTAGGGTGAAAAATTTAACGCAGTTAGCCTTGAAAATTATCTTAAAAATCCAGCGAAATGGGAAAATAAATGAAACTTGACATAGATTAATAAAGACTTTTATTTCTATATCTTTGGTTTTTTTAGCCTTTGCAACTACGTGATAAATTAATAAAGAATTTATTTTATTTCTATTATTTTCACATGATTTCATAATACATTCAAAAATTCATGGACACTTTATATTAACACTTTTACTTTTTAATTCAATTGCAATATTTATTGAAACATTTAAGAAATATATAGCATATTGGTTAAAGCACGGATCTTTTCAACTATTTTCCATATTAATTCAAATACATTTTAAAACCTGATTCTGGTTTTTTTATCGATTTTTAACAATATTTCAGGATAATCTGTGCATATCCCAAGTTTTAAAACCAATAGGAGACATAAAAATTCATGTAAATTTATATTAAATATATTATTACTGTTTAATTGAACTACATTTAATAAAACGTCCAATAAATATCAATATATTGGTTAAACTTTTCAACTATTTTGTATTTATTCAAATATATCTTAAAATCAATTCTGACTTTTTTTTTTTTTTTATTGAAATTTTAACAATATTTCCCATGATAATCCTGCCTCATATCCCACGTTTTAAAACCACTAGACCATATTGTACACTCTTTACTCTACCCCTCCACGAGACAAAAGACCCACTTAATATATTCATAAACTCGGAAAAGCAGATTGCATCATTCGCTGCAAACCCAATCACTCGTGCAACGGATCGCTCTCAAAATGAGTCCCTGATTCAGCAGAAGCAAGTAAAAGTTCCTCCTTCCCCTCGAACCCAGCCCACTGCATTATCTTCTGCACCCCAACTCGCATTATCCTCGGAATAGCGCGCCCCAAAAATCATTTTCATCCCAACTTTCTTCCTCCCATGCTTGTTACAGTTCCAACTAATTTCGTCGACTTCATTATTGTGCAAATGGAGCTCATTAAACCCAACCCCTTCTTTAACCCCCATCCAGGGGCTTTTGTTCAAAGACGAAATACCCCCAGAAATGGAAGTCTTCTCTTTAAGAAAGATTTAGAAATGGAAGAATCCCAACCCATCCTGCTTCTTGTCATTACGGCACCATAAGGCAGCATCCTCGTTAAATAATGATTGAACGACTTGAATGGATCGTCATCACTACAGGTATGACCGCATTGTGATGAGGGGGACATTGTTACATAATGCTCGCGAATAACTTACTCGTTCTCCTTAAAGCACGTGTGTTCTTTAATACCTCCGCCCGCCTTCCAGTGAGGAGACACATTCTTGGAACAACGGATGAATAGCCCTGGACAATTCTTTCGCGACAGGAGGGGAGTGTCATTTCAGACTTTCATGAGATGCGCTGGAGCAGTGAATCATAAAAATACATGAGGATTGATGCAGGGTCACATTTTTATTTATGGTTTGTTGAGATTAATTAAATTCTGGCCCTTTTTGTTGGCTGTTCATTGACATGCAAAAAGGGGAAAGTGCTTTGGGAAATGTTTGTAATAATTATCCATAAAAATGCATAGGTGTGAGACTATTTAATATAAAGTAACAAAAGAGGCGTTGGTTTATAAAAAATAACTTTTATATAGAATAATTTTTCTTTCTTTATTAAATACATAGTGATGTTTTTGAATGCCTGGTATGTTAATCTGAGATCATTTGCTACTTGGATGGCAGATAAGTAATATTTTTAGAGTTATCTAGGTAGCCTTGTCAGAGGCTTGCTAAACTTCTCACATATTAATTCATAACAAAGAACAAGGGTAGTATGATGGAGAACCATCTAATTCACATTATCCTTCAATCTTTTCCTGTCAATGGTAAGATCTTCCGGCTTCATGATGGCCAATTGGCTAGCTCTCTGGCCATTGGTACCACAGGCTTCCTGTTCAAATCATGGCGGTGCATGGATGTTTGTGAGTGGTTCTGAATCCACATTAAATCGTAAGTTAATATCTAATTAGCCTAAAGTATGCAAAAAACGACCTTAGAGCGACAAACCAAACCAAATCAAAATCCGGCTTCCTGGTCTGTAATACTTAAATAGGACTGTAATAGTTTATAGGTTTGTGACGTAAGTACGAGAACCATCGGTTCGATACTGCTTATTTGGTTTTAAATGAAGCAGTCCCAGTTTGAAAACTAAACGCCAACTAACAGGCCCTTACGTGGTCTAAAGGAAATAATTGGAAAATGAAAATTATGTGAGACGAAAGGATAAGAAATTAAAGAGATGATAAAATACACTGTGGGTAAATATCAATGACTATACATTGTTTTCTTCTTTAATATATTTTTCGAAGTTTGTGGTCATTTATTCGGTTAATTTGGTACTTAAAACGGTTACTTATTTCTGATTTAAATTCAATTGATCGTTAATTTCATGATACTTTCTATGTAGGATCAAATTCCATGAGTAGAGGTTGCATTTATTTAAAAAACACATTCTTAGAACAACGATTGAACAGACTGAATAACAATTCTTTCGAAAACACAAAATCAGGTAATTTCAGGTTTACTGAAGATGTTAATAATATATAAGTTAGAGTTAATAATATAGTTATATTATTAACTGATACAATACATCTTAATGGCAACACATGGATGTGATTCTAGATTCACCTTCATAGAAGTTTCTGAAACAGTTAATATTTACAGTTACTTGAATTGAAGTTAAATAAATTCTAGGTTTTTGTTGATTATGTACTAAATTTTTCTTGTTCAATGACTATAATAATTATTGTCAAGCACTTTATAAGACTTATCAAAAGACAGATACTTATAAAGTAGAGATTTTTTTTTGAAAATTTCAAAAGCAAGTAGGTTATTTTTCATGATGTAATACATTTAAATATGTTTTATTAAGAAAATATAATTGTCAACATAAAAAAGTATGAAAAGGAAAAAGAAAAAGAATATTGAAAAGTGGATAAAAATAAAAAACACATGAAAAAAGACTGCATATATCATAGATAAAAATGAACTAAAATTGTATGGCAAATAACTTGTACAACATCATTTAGTGTGTGAGAAAATATTTCATTAATTTTACCGAGGAATTTTTCGAAGTTATTTTATTCCATTCGCTTTCATTCAATTCCTTCTATTAGCTCGCACTCTCCCATATATATCTTGTTCAATCGTTAATAAAATACTTTTTGTATTCATCCACTCAAGTTCAAATACATTTTTTAAACTTGTAGTGGATGACATTTGAACAGGTTAAACTAATACAGGTTTTTCAAATATTAATTCAGTGATTAAATTTAGTTAATTAATTTTAGTTTTTTTAAATTTAAGATTTGCATATATCTACCAATAGATGGCGCCAGATAAATTTTAAAAAAATGAATGAAAATTATTTATAAAAAGGACTTTCTGCAATAGAGTGGGAAAAAAAGTAGGAATTGATTTAAAAAAATTTTTTTTATATTACTTGTTTTACATTAAATTGCTAGAACCTATTTTTATGTTAGAAGCTATTTTCAAATTTGAATATAGTCCCTAAATTAAATTTCATGCATATCTTATATCTTTATCGACAAAACTTTGTCACAAATCA
>BPLR01002096.1:0-45615 GCA_021605095.1 Caerostris extrusa
GAGGAGAGAGTTTAGAACTGTAACAGACAATGCTTTCATAAGACCTTGTTTAGATAAGGATATATGTCAGAACAAAGTGATAAGCCTCCAGATTGTGAATAATGCGGTTTGAAATTTTCTCAACTCTGTTAGCAAAAGTCAACTCTGTTACCGAAGTTTGACATTCTAATCCTCCTCAGTAACCAGAGTTTCTAAAAATGTAGTACTGGACAAACACAATAAATATACTATGTTGGAAAGCCTGTCCAACTGTTCGAAAAATTTGGTACAACTTCCACTTCTATCACTTCACTTCTTTTCTGAACGATCCTATGGGACTATCTTGCATTCATTTATTTATTCTATATCCCCTCTCCTCCAGTTTAATTTTATAAAATGGAAGGGAGGAGTATAATTTATTATAAGTTTGGGTATTGGGAGTATAATTTATTATAAGTTTGGGTAAGTATATATGAAATGGCTGACTTTGTAGGAATTGTGTTGTTGTTGTTTCTTATTCCACTTGTCTAGCCAAGCCCACTAACCCATATGTACTCATGATTGAAGGGGGAGGAAGCAGCTTCTGTTGTGATGGAGCACCCGTAGGTAGAAGTCTGACTTCTGCTCCGTGACGCTCTTACAGTCGTAGGAGACCGGGACCTACAGCTTAAAGTGGATTCCGAACCACTACAAACAACCCTGGCACCGCCGGGATTCGAATCGAAACCTGGTTTCTCAGGTGGTCACCCACCCAAGTACTGACCGCGCCCAATGATACTTGACTTCGGTGATATAACGAGAACCGGTATATTCAGTATGGTATGCCGTTGGCTACTGTACGATTGTTTATATGATAAAAAATTATGATAAAAAGTATTTGTATTGTTTGTATATGATAATAAGTTATGATATAAATTAATGTATTATATATATATGATAACAAATTATAATATACATTATTATATTTATATATATATATATATATATATATATATATATATAATAACAAATTATAATAGAAATTATTGTATGATTGTATATGTGTGATAACAAATTATAATAGAACTTATTGTATGATTGTATATATATGTGATAACAAATTGTGATAGACATTATTGTATGATTGTATATAATGCAGTTTGTGAATAATGTGGTTTGAAATTTTCTCTCAACTTCCAACGAAAGTAATCACGAGTTTGTCTTTTTCGACATAACTTATTATTCTGGGCAAACTCTATAAATATACATGCCTGTCCAACAGTTCAAAAAAATTTCGTGCAACTTTCACTTCGACCTCTTCACTTCTTCTCTGAACGATCCTATAGGATTATTTAGTATTCATTTATTTAATCTACTACTGTGCCCAAAAAGTAAGAGCAATTATTTTTTTTTCTTTCAAAAACTCTTTATTTATTCTTCCAAATTTATTTCATCGCCTTCAAAGTAATCCCCTCCGGACACAATGCACTTATGCCAACTTTTTTTCCAATCCCCCTAAGCTTGCTAAAAATCATCGGCAGGGATGGCTTTCAAGGTGCGCGGTGATTCACGTTGAATCTCTTCAATCGGTTCAAAACGGTGGCCCCGGAATAGTCTTTTGAGTTTAGAGAATAGCCAGAAGTCGCACGGTGTGAAGACGGTGGTTGTGAAATGATATGGTTTTCATTTTTGGCGAAAGAGTCACGAAGACTCAATGCAGTGTGAGCTGGCGCATTCAGTGTTTTCGGTACTACTTGAAATTGGACGCGTTTGAGACCCAAAATGGAATGGAGGGTCCTTTTGAAATTCCGACACCATCAGCAAGATCTCTAATTATAAATCGACGGTTCGCAAGCACAAAATCTTTAATTTTTTTGGACGTGAGCTTCGTCGGTTGTGGTTGAGGGTCGACCAGAGGGCGTCTTCAACGCGGTCTCTGCCTTCTGTTTATACCCCTTCTAAACATTTCTTTCCGATATAGGAATGCTCACCGAATGCCTTCCGCAACATTCTATACGTATACGTTTCCGCAAACAAAATTGAATGCAAGTTCTTTGCTCAATGAATTCAGACATTTCAAAAATCGGCGGAATTATTTTTAGCGTCTCACAAAGCCCATTGTAACTTAAACACTAATGAATATTTTGACGTCAAATTTAACACAGATGTCAAGGACAGCACCTAAAAAGGAAAAAAGTTGAAATTCCATGAGCCCCGAGAATTTTAAATTGAAAATGGGTCTTACTTTTTGGACACAGTAGTATTAAGCAATCTAAATACATGCAATCTATTATTACGTCATCTATTTCCATTTCATTAGTTTTGCCATTATTGACTTTTTCTCATGCAGACAGGCCGTTGAAAGTGAAAGAAAATAACTTTCAATTAAACGTGCTTTTATGAAAAATATCCTAATATTTCTATAATCATAATCAGCTGTTTTATATGCAGACAAGCCGTTTCAGGGAAAAGGAATTTTTTTGTTATATGCGCTTATATAGAATGTGTAAAAAAAAAAAAAAAAAAAAACCATGCATGGTTATTGCTTAACAATGCTTTAAAATAAAATACGACAGATTTATTAATTTAGGCATTCAGCATGTGGCTATTATGCCATCATTATATGTTCATTTTTTATTGCCATTAGAATTGCTTTTTTCCTTTCTTTTTATGTATGCAAATTAACATCGTTTCATGCCTTTTTCTGAAAATTCCTTGAAAAGTGAAAAAATCTTTCCATTTATATCATTGCTTAAAAACCAATAAAAAATCAATATTCACCAGAATTTTTATTTTGTTCTTATATTTTTAATTAAAAGAAAGTTACATATAAGTTTAAGCATTGGATGTCATATTTTTTATTATGATCACTCTATTTTTAATACAGAAATTCCACTCAATATTTATCAAAATCATTTATTCTGGTTTAATATTTTTAATTAAATAATTTTAGATTTGCGCATTATTTATAATTCTATTTTTTTTTTACTCTAACTAGAATAAAAATGTGAAAGAAGAATTGTTGTTGTTATCGTGTCCATGGATTTAAAATATAATTATCAAAGTTAGATCAAGTCAAAAGTCTTCACGATAGCTACCGCTAGCAATGGCGCCGCTTCACTAAACAGGACTTCTCTTAAGTTTGCCTCGATTGGCCCCATACCCAATTGCAACACATGGGGAGTGAGTGCTGGGCACTCTAGAATGTGCTTAGGTGTTAGGAAAGCGTTGGGACTATTTCTGCAGGGGATGTATTCTCTGGTCTTGTCTGAGAAAATCTTCATCCCTCTGTAATGATTAGTTCTGAGTCTGCTAATAACTGATGTCAACTTCCTAGGGCAGTTGAAGTCCGTGATGAGGGGCTTCTTAAAGTTATGAGGAATGAGTCGGCTTTTGGCAACTGCGTTAGCATCTGCAAGTGCGATGGTAGTCCTCGGTTGATCATTGTCCCTGGCTTCTTTGGCTAAAGAGTCAGCGCATTCGTTGCCCTCAATGTTGACATGTGCATTGAAGATGACATGATTTGCCTCTACAGCGTAGAGTCTCTAGCAGAACATTTATCGTAGAAGTGATGTTATTATCTCCATTTTTAATTGCTTTCAGAGCCGACTTGCATCACTAACCGGTCAGTGAGGCCTGAAATATTTGAAACATTTAGATATAAAAAGCAACATCCTCTTTAATTGCTATGAGCTCGCTGGTGAAGTTTGAAGCTATCAGACCTGTGTTCATTTTATGATGATATTTACTTCCATTTGGAAGTAGAAAGAAAATTCCTGCACCCTCTTATTGAGGAATTTGTCAGAGGATCCATCGGTGTATGCTATTGCAATATTACCTTGTGAGAACTCATCTATGGTATCAAAGCCTTTTTGTTTGAGAATGTTGGAGTCTTCTTTTTTTTTTTAATAAGGTTGCAATAGGTTCAAACCAAACTTAGTTTCACCTGGTGGTTTTCTGAGAAAAGGTGGTTTTGAACAAAATCCAGAGAGGAATGTTCCAAATTTATCAGACTTCTGATATCTGTATCAAGCTGTAGAGTTGAGGATCTTTTGAGTCTGGTTGAGTCGTTCCATTCCTTAAATACTGTGGTAGAGATATTATCCATGTTATTACTACGAAATCTATTAGTGAATTTGATGGTGGCAAGGTTGCGTCTGTTTTCGAGAGGAGGTAAGCCACATTCCTGTTCAACCTTGTTGTTATTGGTTGAGGAGACTGCTCCTATAATGATTTTCGATACTCTGTGTTGGATAGAGTCCATTTTAGAAGACTGAGAGCTTGGATTCCAAATCGGGGCGGCGTATTCAAGCAGAGGTTTAATGATGGAGCAGAATGCGTTTCATCATTATATGGGGATCATCATCATCAGGGGATGCCTCCATCGGTCTCCGGTGGGTGGTAGGAGGGAAATAATTAAAATACCTCCCGCGGACCAACAGGTAGAAGTCCAACCTTCCGAGGCCCAGGCACCCTTTTTCCATGGATTGTGATATATCGAAAGAAGAATTAAATATATTCATTGCTATAAAAAGTAAGCACCAAAAAAGGAGATGCCGCTACAGATGCAGAGGCTTCGAAATTTACTGTAAAGATTTACATCATATACATATGTAAATGGTTAGAACTGCAGAATGATTGCGTATTATTGAGAGTAGATTTACAGCTAAATCAGACCATGTGTTAACTCTCGTGGTAAGGATCTTCCCATACAGTATTTTACAACAGGATAATGGTCAGTTAAACACAGCACTTGTGTCATAATACTGCCAACACAATATTGACATACTTCCTAGGCCCACCCGATCACCCAGATTTATCACCGATTGAAAATTTGTGGAATGATCTGTGTAGATACGCTTACAGTGCACGCTAGATCGACAAACACTAGGAGTTACAGTTATTGAGGAATGGAATGACAGAAGATACCATAAGAAACTTGTATACCTTAATGCTTACCATATTGAATTATGGGTTCAAGTTAGAGGTGGCTCATCGAAACACTAGACCTTGTACTTCTGTACATGTTTTCCAACAACATGTTGCCCTTTTGCTTTTATTTTGTAATGTGTCAATGCTACAGGGGCATGATGGCCGAGTGGCTAACGCTCCGGCGCTCGGTACCACAGATTTCGGGTTCAAGTCCAGGGTGGGTGTTTGTAGTGGTTCGGACTTTACCTTAAGTAGTAGGTCCCGCCTAATAGGATCGTAAAGCGTTGTGGAGGTAGTGTTACTCGCATACGTAGCATATCTTGATGCTATACGTGCCCCTCTGGGTAGTGTTAAATGAGTAACAGCGGTGCAGCCCTTGCTTATGGCATAAAGATAACTGTCTATGTATTACCAGCTGCGTTAGAATAACAATATATCAATGCTACAAATTTGCATGTATCAAATTTCATTTTCATGTATCAAAAAAATGTCTTGCTTTTGCGCTGATCTTTATAGCAGAGAGTGATTAAGTTTGATAGCAGAATTTAAAACAAAATGAAAAAAAGAAATAGAAGAAGAAAGAATATTAAATATTTTGCTAGCATTTCTTACTTAAAATTTCCAATTTTTTTAAAAAAAGCATATAATAATTAATGTATTTAGTTTTAGATAACTGCAACAAACTAAATTAAAATCCATTTTTATACATAATTTTATGTAATTATTACAATAAAATGCCATTAATGTCAAATTCATTAAATTTATCCTATAAAAAGCATTACAATTAAAAAAAAAAATCTCATATAGAAAAATAATTCAAACGATTTAAATGGAAGAAGTTCAAATTTATTAATTTTATGGAATAACACATTTTAAATATTTATGTGATACTTAAAAATTATAATTGAATATATTTATAGATTGTGTTATATACTAATGTGGAAAATGAACGAACGAAGAATTTTTTCGTATTTATCGTAATTATTGTAAAATGTCATTTACGTTTTTATAACATTATTTGAAACTTATTTATATTATGGTTATATATTTCGTATTCGTAATATAGGATCAACGTATTTTCTCCATTATTATTTTGCACATGTCATTTACATTTTCATATTTTTATAAATTTACTGAAGTAAAATGCATAATGCTTTTTTGAAACGGGTGATATTAATAGATTAGATTTGAAACCTTGATTTGCCTTTAAAAGTTGAAAGTATTTTTAAAACAGGCTGTGCAATTTTTTCTCTTTAAACTTTTTTTCTAATTGCCAAGGTAAATAAGAACAAAACGATAATAAGAATGAACACGGTAAATAAGAACAAAATTAAATTAATTATTGTTTAGCAATTCTTTCAATTCAGTTTACAATCAACGATTTAAAAAAAAAATATTCCCCATTTCATTCATTTACTATCTGATTGCAATTAAATGAATTCAAGCATACGAAAAACAAATAATTAAAAAAGGCGAAAGAAAAAAAAAGTAAGGTTAAAAAAAGATAAACTATGTTAAATTTAAATTTATCTGCTTCAAAATCTATATATTGCAACTTTTAAAGCTCACTTTAGCATTTTCGATTCATGTTACGGCTTTATCTTTAAACATCCTAATTCTCCTTTTATTGAGCGTACTATAAAAATCTTTTCGACTTTTCCTTAATCTTACAACTACATCAATAATTTTCAAGACAATTTTTAAATTATTAAAAAATTCTGTTATTAATTCCAATTGTTATCTCAAAACGTAATGTAAATCCATGTTATAATTAGTACATCCTGTAAAATAAAAATTATATTTGATAAATAAATAAAAAACAATCACATTTTAAAAAATTGCAAAACTATACAGAAAATATTTCAATTAAAAATTGAAAATTTATTTTAAATTTTAGAATACTGTAGTAAAAATTTCTACTTCAAATAACTCTTGGTATATTAATGCTTATATTTCTCCCCATTTCTTTGTAATTTAATCTGCTTTCAAATTTTTAAAAGGAAACATGATATTGTTCACGATATGATATTGTATATTGCATACGAGGATCATGACATCGTAAAATATATCTGGTGTAAACAAAAACTAATTTAGTTATTAAAAATTCCAATTATAATCTACCTGAACTCTACAAAAAATTCAATTTAAAAACAATTCTTTAAAATTAATATTAAATTACAATTGATTATGATAAGTGATAATCACTATCGTTTATATTTTTCTTTTTTTGTTATCGATTTTGGTCAGAATTTAAATCGCAAAAATTAAGAACGAGTACCATGACATCGTAAAATATATGATGTAAACAAAAACTAATTTAGTTATTAAAAATTCCAATTATAATCTACCTGCACTCTACAAAAAAATTCAATTTAAAAACAATTCTTTAAAATTAATATTAAATTACGATTAATGACGATAATGGTAATCACTATCGTTTGTATTCATCGATTCTGGTGAAAATTTAAATCGCAAAAATTAAGAATTAATAAAACAAATAATTGTATTTGAATTAATAATTATCATTATCGTTTGCATTTTCTTTCTAACGAATCAAATTATTTTCTTTATTCTCATTTATTTTTGTGCAAGAGATTTTTTTAAAATTCTATTATTGTCAGAATTAACTTTTTAGTAATTGAAAATGTGAAAGAATTCTTAATGCCATTCTTATTTATGAAAAAATTATATTTCATAAATAACCTCTACTCTAATTACGGTAAATAAAAATTGGTTCTTAATTTGCAATAAATGTACACAATAATTTTAAATATTTAGAATAATAAAATTAATTTTAATCTTTAAAAAAATTCTCTTAAAATTTCAATATAGTAAAAAATATGTCAGTTGGAATTCCCTAGCTGATTTTTAAATAATTAAGATTAACTGATTTTATTAAATAATAATTTTTAAATTTAGATTTTTTTTTAAATTCTGCTACCTTAAGTAAAAAAATTCCTTTAATTTTTAAATATTATTCATCTGATAGATTTCAAAGTATGTTATATTTAAATTGTCTCATGTTTATTTATGGATATAATAATGAATGCCATTTTTTTTTATTTAATGAATCTTTTATTAAATTGTATATAATCAATACATATATATATCAAAAAATATCATATATACATCAATATATATATATATATATATATATATATATATATATCAAAAGTTTTCGAAATTTAACTAGATTACAGAAACGCATTGGTCACAAATCAAATAAATATGTATGTAGTTACATTCTTTTCCAAGATAGAAAATTCACAAAAAAAAAAAAAAAAAAAAAAATTCATTTTATTCAAAAATGCAATCGTAGTTTTAAAAAGATGACAAATGTGTTCTTACTTGTAGGCAAAACGTTCAAGGTCTTTATTTAAAATATTTCATATCTGAAAAAAAATGTAACCTCAGGTTCTCAGTCGATAATTATGATATTTTTAAGAATAGTTTAATCCAAACCATAAGAAATTAATGATTAAAAATAAGGATCTATAAATTTATTTTAAAACAAAAATACCAGCAACTATTGTTATTTTGTTCAAATTTATTTTGTTAAAATAATACCATAACTTTAATACACAAAAGAATCATTATTTGAATAAGTTACGATATTGTTATGTCGTATACAAACACTTTTTACCTAGTAAGCATAAAAAAGGAAATTGAATACTGTATGAAACTAAATATTGTTCTTTTATGCAGCTGATTTCTAAATAAAGGGACACATTGCATATGTCCTATCGTATTTAATAGAGTTATTAAAGTTGGGCAATGCACATTCATCTGTTGTATACTTTTCAGTATAACCTTTAATGTTCTGACATCTGCTTTGATGCAGATGTCAATATTCTGTGTTGTTTAGTCTGAAAAGCAGATGTCTTTCTTTAAGAAAACAAAACCACAATATTTAGGTTTCGAATATGATAGGATCCCCAAATCAATTACGAAAAATTAAAAGGAATTCAATTCCTTTTTTAATGTTTCTTAGTCTGCTTATCCTAGATATAAACAAAATATTTAATTACAATTTTTGAATTGCATTTCTATGATTTCATTAATTTGCTTAAAAACTAAATGTATTGATATTTCATGTTACATTATTTTTTTATCTGATAATTCTTTTTAAAATCTTTTAATCAAATTTAAAGGTGAACTATTATTTCTAAATATTTAAAGACATGTCTTTTAGAAGGCATTTTTAATAAGAGTTCCGATGCCAATTGTTACTGTGGAAATATATTTAAAAATTCACATATGCTCATCAAAATATTTTGAAAAAAAAATAAACATATCACTTTTATCTTTTTAATCAACTAATAATTCATAGAAAAATGCAAACGCAAAAAATAATAATTTCTATTTCTATTTCTATTAAAATTATAATTTCTTTTTAATCAAACCTAAAAAGTGAACTATTATTTCTAAGTACAATTTTGAAGATATGTCTTTTTTAGATTGTATTTTCTAAAATGAAAAGAATTCGATGCTGATTATTATTGTGGAAATATATAAAAAAAATTCATATATACCCATCAAAATATTTTTTTAAAAAAACTGAAAACATATTACTTTTATCTTTTTAATCAACTAACAATTCTTAGAAAAATGCAAACATTTTTAAATGTTTTTAGATTGAAAAAAAAAATTTCTATTTCTATTTCTTCTAAAAATTATCATTACTTTTTAATCAAACTTAAAAGTGAACTATTATTTCTAAGTGGAACTATTACATTTTGAAGGCATGTTTTTAGATTGTATTTTCTAAAATGAAAGAGTTTCGTTGATGATTATAATTGTGGAAATATATAAAAAAACTCATATATACCCATAGAAATATTTTTGAAAATATAATGCGAAACATATCACTTTTATCTTACTAATCAATTAGCAATTCATTGAAAAATGCAAACGAAAATAAATAAATAAACAAGAATTTTTATTTTAATTAAAATTTCTATTAAAATTATAAATTTTTTTTTAATCAAACTTAAAAAGTGGAACTATTATTTCTAAGTACATTTTTGAAGGCATGTTTTTTTTAGATTGTATTTTCTAAAATGAAAGAGTTTCGTTGATGATTATAATTGTGGAAATATATAAAAAAAACTCATATATACCCATAGAAATATTTTTGAAAATATAATGCGAAACATATAACTTTTATCTTACTAATCAATTAGCAATTCATTGAAAAATACAAACGAAAATAAATAAATAAACAAGAATTTTTATTTTAATTAAAATTTCTATTAAAATTATAAATTTCTTTTTAATCAAACTTAAAAAGTGAACTATTATTTATAAGAACACTTTGAAGATATGTCTTTTAGATTGTATTTTATAAAACGAAAAAAGTTTCGATGCTTTTATTATTGTAGAAATATATAAAAAAAAAACTCATATATATCCATCGAAATATTTTTGAAAAAAAAAAACAGAAAACAAAACATATCTCTTTTATCTTTTTAATCAACAAACAATTCGCAGAAAAATATAAACGAAAAAAATAATAATAATTTCGATTTCTATTAAAATTATAATTTCTTTTTAATCAAACTTAAAAGTGAATTATTATTTCTAAGTACACTTTTGAAGACGTGTTTTTAGATTGTACTTTCTCAAGCGAAAATATTTTTGATGTCGATTATTATTGTGGAAATATATAAAAAAAACTCATATATACCCAATATATGAGTTTTATTCCCTCATATATATGAGTTTTATGAGTTATTATATATTATTGTTTATTATATAGTTACGAGCTTTATTCCCTCATATATATGAGTTTTATGAGTTATTATATATTATTGTTTATTATATAGTTACGAGACTTTATTCCCTCATATACAGCATGAGTTTCACTCCCCATATATTTTTAAAAAATAATGCAAAACATATCACTTTTATTTTTAAATCAACAAACAATTCATAGAAAAAGGCAAGCGATAAAAAATAAATAAATGATTTCTATTTATGTTTCTATTAAAATTTCTGTTTCTAATCAAGTTATAATTTCTTTTTAAACAAACTTAGAAAGTGAACAATTATTTCTAAGTACATTTTGAAGACATGCCTTCTAAATTGTATTTTCTAAAACGAATAGAGTTTTCTTATTTAGCTATCAAAATGGTTTTGAAAAAAATAAAACTCAACAAAACGTATCTCTTTTATCTTTTAGATCAATTAACAATTCAAACGATAAGTAAAAAACAAACGATACAAAATACAAACGATTTAAAAGAAAAACGTAAGTATTCGTGATCATTTCGTAGTGTGACGATCGCTGTTTCAACCATGTGTTTCGAAAACAGCTGTTTTTACTGTTTTACTCGCCAAAGTAAGTAAAAAAAAAAAAAAAGCAGATTACGTTTAACATTGGCATACTTACAAAGCGATTCCTGACCTTATTTTCATGTCTTGGCCATGATCAAGATCACTCATTTGAAATGAGAGAAATAAAAATACTTAAAAAAAGGAAAGTTTCACGAATCACTTTCACAAATGGCCGCGCATGTGCATTCGACATGCTAAATATGTTGGAAAAATATTAAGAGGCACACCCGATACCATTTCCGGTGACGATTTCCTTTTGTATCGTCTGCGTTCTATACCGAGAATATTCTGTTTGTATTCTTATTCGTTTCTGCAGTCAAGCATTGAAGTCGGTTGTTATGTCATGGGTGTGGAATAACTGGACGTTGTCTGAAGGTAGAGTTCTTGAAAAAGGAAAAAAAAAAAAATGTACAAATATAAAAATATAAAAATAGAGACTCTTTTAAAATGATAACAAATATGCAGTGCAGCTGTCTGAAGGTTACCAACATTGTTTACATTACGATTATGAAAATTGTTCTTTTTTAAATTAGGAAGAAATATTTAAAATTATGGTTGCTTAGAATTCTATTTTATTTCTTTTATTTAGAAAAGTGGTATTAGAAAATGATGTTAATATTTTTATAATAATTTTGTATATAATAAATTTGAATTATGCTATTGTACTACTTTTACCATACTATTAAAATGAGTTATTTTATATTGTTATTAATGGTTTTATTTGTTTGAACACAATAGATCTTTTTTTATTATACTTTTTCGAGTGTTTCCTTTTTAACATTTTTAAAAACATAAAACAGTCATACAATATCAAAAAAAAATTAACAAAATATTTAGCATAAACGTGTAGCATTAAAATTTAAACTATAATTAATTTTTAATAAAATTAAATTAATTTTAAAATAATTTTCAATTTAATTTTTAACTAAAATTTAATTTTTTTACTAAATTTTATTTAATTTTTAAAATAAATTCAACTACTAAATTTAAAATTTAACTAACTAAATTAAAAACTAAAATAATTTTAATTAAATTTAATTTTTAAAATAATTGTTTTTCTTAAAATTATTTTTAAAATAATTTACTATGTTTTTTAAATATATGACTCGCACGTTTTCCTATGACATTTCAGCTGAAGTATATTTTTTATCAAGAAATTCAATATTTTATTTTTCATTAAATAAAAGGAACCTTACATTTAATCTTTTGACAATAAATTGGATTAACATTTTTAATAATCGAACTTTTTTTCAGTCTTCTGAGAAGTTATTTTTGCTTCACTATATATAATTACATTAACATTTGTAGAATAAGAACATCATCGTTACTTTATTATCTTTAATCAAATACATTATTTCAATTATTCTTTGGATTCGTTTGAATATTTTAACTATTCTTAAATGTTTTTGTATGCATCTTTATCTTGTGTAAGAATTTTTTTTTTTGCATTAATCTTTTTCATAACACCAACGATTCAGCAAATAACAAAATAGTAAATTAATATTGAAACATTTGTAATTTCTTTTTAAATATTTTAATAAAATAATTTTTTTAATAAAATAAATTTTGTCAAAATCAATTCTTTCAAAAGTATGCGGTTTTTATAAATATTATCGTTTTGTAGGTAAATTTAATTTTCTTTTTTTTATTTATCAATCTAATATTTTGTTTTTCCATTAAATAAAAGTAAATTAATCAAGAAATTCAATATTTTATTTTTCTGTTAAATAATATTAACCTAATATTTAATCTTTTTAACAGTAAATCGAATTAAAATTTTTAATAATCGAAATTATTTTTTCCTATCTTTCGATAAATTATTTTTACTTCACAATGTATGATTACATTAAGATTTGTAGAATATTAAAATCATCATCGATACTTCCATATCGATACTATCATCGATACTTTATTATCTTTAATGAAATATATTTTAACCTACTGTTATTTGAACTCGTTTGGAAATTTTAATTGTTGCCAAAAGTTTTTGTATGCATTTTTTATTCTGCATAAGGATTTTTATATTAATATTTTTCTTTGTACATGTAACGATTCAATAAATAGCAAAACAATAACTTAATAGTGAAACAGTTGTAATTTCTTTTTTAAAATATTTTAATTAATTTTGAATACAACAAAATTTTGTCAAAATCAATTCTTTCAAAATATATGGTTTTTGTAAATATTATCGTATTGTATAGAACATCAATTTTTATTTATCTATAGAATATTTTATTTTTCCATTAAATAAAAAGTAACTTAACATTTATTCTTTTTTTGACAATAAATAGGATTAAAATTTTTAATTATCGAAATTTATTTCTCTGTCTTCCGAGAAATTATTTTTACTTCACAATTATGATTACTTTAAGATTTGTAGAATAAGAACATTATTTTACTTCATTATCTGTAATGAAATATATTATTCATATTGTTCTTGGAATTCGTTTTAATATTTTAATTGTTGCCAAATGTTTTTGTATGTATCATTATTTTAGAATTCTATTACATTTCATTAATTTAGAAAATAATTAATATAGAATTTAATTTAAGATTAATTTCAATTTTTAATTAATTATTTATTATAATTATTATTAATTTTATTTATATTTAATTAATTATTAATTGATATTACTTCTAATTTAATTTTTTTAAGATTTAATTTTAAGAATTCATTAATTGGAAAATAATGTTAATTTATTATAGTTTTGTATAATAAATTTGGATTATGGTGTTGTGCTTGTGCTACTTTTACTATATTAAAATGAGTTATTTTATATTGTTAATAATGCTGCATTTAATTATTTGTTTGAACTCAATAAATCTTTTTATTATACTTTTTTTTGGTATTTCCACTTAACACGATTGAAAAAAACCAAAAATTTAACAAAATATTTATCATAAACGAGAAGCATTAAAATGTAAACTACACGTTTAAATTTAATATTTAAAATAATATTCTTACATTATATGTTTTTAAATATATGTTTCGTATGTTTTCCTGAGATTTCAGTTAAAATATATTTCCCAAGAAATTCAATATTATTTATTATTATTTAAATTTATTATTATTTTTATTTTAATTATTATTTATTTTTCTATTAAATAAAAGCAACATATTTAATCTTATTTGACAACAAATCGGATTAAAAATTTTTAATAATCGAAATTTTTTTTCTGTCTTTAGAGAAATTATATTTACTTCACAATGTAATATTACATTAAGATTTGTAGAGCAAGAACATCGTTACATATTAACATTAAATAAGAACATTCGTTACCTTATTATCTTTAATGAAATATATTATTCCTATTGGTCTTTGAATTCGTTTGAATATTTTAATTGTTTCAAAATGTTTTTGTATGAATCTCTATTTTGTGTAAGGAATTTTTTTGTTATATGCTTTTTCATAACGCATGTAATGATTCAGTAAATAGCAAAATAAAAGCTAAATAATAAAAAATATAGCAACTTAATCTTGAAACAATTTTAATTTCTTTTTTAAATATTTTAATAAATTTTAAATAAAACAAAATTTTGTCAAAATCAGTCCTTTCAAAAAGTTTCTGGTTTCAATAAATATTATGGCTTCGAAAATATTGAATAACATTTCTTTTTTATTTATCAATCTAATATTTTATTTTTCCATTAAATGAAAGCAACTTAACATTTAATCTTTTTGACAATAAATCAGATTAAAATCTTTAATAATCGTAATTATTTTATGTTTTGGAAGAAATTATTTTTACTTCACGATATATGATTACATTAAGATTTGTAGAATAAGAGCATCATCGTTACTTTATTATCTTTAATGAAATATATTATTCCTATTGTTCTTTGAATTCGTTTGAATATTTTAATTGTCTGCAAATGTTTTTGTATCAATCTTTATTTTGTATATTTTTTTCATAAAATATGTAACGATTCAGCAAAAAACAAAACAGTAACTTAATATTGAAACAAATGAAATTTCTTTTTTTAAATATTTTAATAAAATTTGAATAGAACAAAATTTTGTCAAAATCAATTCTTTCAAAAGTATGCGGTTTTTATACATATTTTGGCTTTGTATATATACAATATTAATTTCTTTTTTTTATCAATGCAATTTTTTATTTTTTGTATTTCATAGTAAAATACTCATTAGTAAAGTAAATTAAAAGCTAGTTATTAGGTTTTTTTTTTTTTCAAAGTGTAAGTTCATATTAAATGCTTGGCTACTTGAGATTTAGTTGGTTAATACTGGCTGATAGACATAAATTTAAATAAAAGAATTCGGTGCAGATAAAAGAGCGGGCACTGCAGTCAGCAATTTGTTCTAGACACTTGCTTACCGTAGAAAAACTCGAAAGATTGAATATCATAAAGTGCATTCCTGATTTATTTCTTAAGCTAGTGATGCAGAAATTGCTGCCCATCGAAACTTTTTTATGAGATGGCATCATTATATGTCAATTATGTAAAAACATAACAATGTATTATATATATGTATTGTTATATAGTTACATAATACACAGTCCAGTCACATTAATGTGACCACCTGTCAAAAGCCAGAATATACACTCTTGTATATTCTGGCTTTAAAGTGGAGTGTGGAATGTGGTATTAAGTGGAATTCTTTATATACTCTCCACTGCAATACGCTGCCAACTGCCTTTTGTGATGGATTATCTCACGTTGACGTCGGAAGTAGGTGGTGGTCACATTAATGTGACTGGACTGTGTATATATAATATTGTTTATATATATAAATATAAAATGTTAATTTTTAATAGATTTTGATGAAAGATTAAAACAGGGAACATGATTCAGTTGTAGTTTAATAAAGAATAACTTAAATAATTTTATTCAAACCACACGCTTTTGTTGAGAAACGCTTGGTTTATAGTCTCTCAACCGGAGGGTAACACAACCCTGTTACCCTCCGGTATTTTGCGCGCACCCTGCGAGTACCTGAGTTATCGAGGTTCCATCTTAGAAATGGAATTCTTCAACGAACCCATAATTATATTTCTTTAAATATGTTACATAATATATATAATATATAATATACATATATATGTATGCAATTTAATGTGTAGGACGCTCATGCGTGTGTCAATAAAGCTGTGAGTTCTCAAACCTGTTTCTCAAGTCTCAGCCCAACCACAGCCAGTTACAATCCAGCTGCACAACCTGCACACTATAGCAATCATTAAATTAATGTAATATCACAACACAAATAATTTATTTCATTATTATATCATTATATTATGAGTATCATCATCATCATCAGTGGCACAACAGGCCTATCGTGGGCCAAAGCCACCTGCCGGCTGGCAGATTTCGAGACAGGAAATGTTTATCTTTTTACTGGGTAGGGCTGTCAGCTCTACGTCCCACGCTCTGCATTCATATTAGACCATGACCAATGGTTTAAAGTGGATTCGAACCATGGTACAGCCGGGACTCGAACCCGAAACCTGTGGTACCGAGTGCATGAGCGCTATATATTATAAGTATACATACATTAAATAACTTTCAAGCGTTTTGTATGTGTATGTGTATGTATATGCATGTGTGATTCAAGGTCAAGCTACACTGAGTACATGGATCCGCAGCCTTTACAATTCTACGCATTATTTGTTCAACTATAATTTTCCTTGCGAATCGGAAACGAAAAAGAAATATCAAGTATTAAGAAAATAAAATACAAAAAAGGGCTAAATTATGTTTTGGGATTCCTTCAGTGAATGATAGGAGTACAAACTTCTTAATTAATGAAGAAGAAAAAGGGTATCCCTTTGGAGATTCTTGCTCGGAATATTCTTCTTCTTCTTTCCTTACTCCATACCTATCCTAGAAATCTCCCTCATCGGAATTCTGGCCCCGTTCCCACGTCGTAGTCTCATGCCCAAAACAGAACTTTTACCTCAACTTGGAACGGAAGGAAAATATACAACAAACTCTTTGGGAGCGCAAGAATAAAATTTCTTTGTTTTGTTTTCAAAAAGTAGGCTAGAATAATAAGTGAATGAAATACAGAAAAACAAAAAGACTCGAAAAAAATAATAAAATAAAATGAGAAATATGTTTAAAGAAGTTATGTGGATTTTTAGCTCTCATTATACTCTTATCTCTTTATATAAAATAGAAATTATGAGCTCATTCATGTTTGTATTTCTTGTAATTTAACAATGGATTCTTTGTGGATTTTTTTCTTAATATTTTCCTGAAAATATGGGACTTGATGGATAGTGGTTAGCACTCTGGCGCTTGGTACCACAGAGTTCAAGTTCTGCAGATGCCCTAGATATTTGTAGTGGTTCGGAATCCACTTTAAGTCGTATCTCCCGGTCGCATATGATTGTAATTGTAAGTGTGTCACACAGTCCAATCAGACTTCTCATTCACATCATTCCCGAACTGCAAAGGGGCAACTCAGCTATAGGCACAGTGGTGTAGTAGTAGTAATAGCAGTAGTTTATAGTATCTCACCCGTTTGGTAATAAATTTAACACAATCCTGTGAATTAGTAGTCCTACAGACTCTCACCCGGAGAGGAAGTAACTATCGCGCACCCTGCGCATTCCTGAGTATTGGGATTTCGCCTTAGAAGTGGAATCCTCCACGAATCTGTAATTATATTCCTTTAAATGTGTTACATATTGTATGTGTGTGGTGTTTATGCATGTGTAAATAAAGCTGTGAGTTCTCAAATCTCAGCCCAACCACAACCAGTTACAATCCAACTGCACAATCAGCACACTACAGCACTTACTAAATTAATGTAACATCCGAAGTCAAATCATTTATTTGTTTTTTCATTTCAATATATTATATATTACTTAATTTTATTTAAAAATAAAATCTATGTACCTTAAATAATTTTCAAGCGTTTTTGTGTGTGTGTGTGTGTGCGTGATTCAAGGTCAAGTTACGCTGGGTACATGGATCTGCAGCCTTTACAATTCTACGCATTATTTGTTTAACTATAATTTTCCTTGTGAATCGGAAACGAAAAAAGAAAAGAAATATCAAGTATTAAGAAAATAAAATTAAAAAAAAAAGGGCTAAATTATGTTTTGGGATTCCTTCGGTGAATGATAGGAATACAAACTTCTTAATTAATGAGGAAGGAAAAGGGCATCCCTTTGGAGATTCTTGCTCAGAATATTCTTCTTTTTTTCCTTACTCCATACCTATCCTGGAAATTCCCCTCATCGGAATTCTGGCCCTGTTCCCACGTCGTGGTTCATGCCCCAAACAGAATTTTTACCTTAACTTGAATGGAAGAAAAATATACGGCAAACTCTTTGGGAGTGCAAGAATAAAATTTCTTTGTTTTTTTTTTTCAAAAAGTAGGCTAGAATAATAAGTGAATGAAATACAAAAAACAAAAAAGGCTCGAAAAAAAAAATAATAAAATGAGAAAAATGTTTAAAGAAATCATGCTGATTTTTTAACTCTTTATAAAATAAATATCATGCACCCATTCATGTTTGTATTTCTTGTAATTTAACAAGGAATTCTTTGTGGATTTTTTCTTATTATTTTTTATGAAAAATATTCTTTCTTAGTTGTTTTAATTAAATAACAAGAGAGAGTGGCCAGCGCTCTGACGCTCGGTACCACAGGTTTCGGGTTCGCGTCCCGGCGGTGCCATGGATGTTTGTAGTGGTTTGGAATCCACTTTAAACTGTAGGTCCCGTTCCTAATAGGATCGTAGAGCGTTGCGGGGGCATTGTTACTCCGCGTCCGTGGCTTATCTTCAAGTTACACGCGCCCCTGGGTAATGCAAAGTGAGTAACGTCTGTGCAGCGCTTGCCTTAAGGCATCCAAGGCCAAGCTATCTAAGTGTTTGTCAGCTGCATTACAATTAAAAAAATTGCAATGCTCATTGCAAATTCGTTACAAAAGGCAATAGATGGCATCTTAATTATTTTCGAGGATGTACTTTGAACATTTATTTATTCCTGATTTAAATATAATTCAAATGTATAAGCTACACATATTTTAAAGATGAGGAAACCTGGTGGCCGAGTGGCTAGCGCTCTGTAACACAGGTTTCGTGTTCGAAACCCGGCGGTCGCATGGATGTTTGTAGTGGTTCAGAATCCACTTTGAACCATAGGTTCCGGTCTAATAGAATCGCAGAGTGTGATGGGAATAGTGTTACTCGCGTCCGTAGCATATCTTCAAGCTACACGTGCCCCCTGAGTAACAGCGGTGCAGCCCTTGCTTAGGGTATAAGTATAACTGTCTATCATTGCTAGCTGCATTAGAAAAAAATATTTTAAGGATTCAAAATCTTTATTATTAAGCATTAATTTGTAATATTGCTATTCAACCCTGTTTAATATGAATGTAGAGCGTTGGGCCTAGGGCTGACAACCCAGTCCTATAAAAAGAAAGCATCTGTCTAGAAATTTGTTAGCAGGCAGACGGCCTTGGCCCACCATAGGGCTTTTGCGTCAACGAAGAAGAAGCTATTCAACATTCAAGTACATCGGCAATCGAATATATATTAACCTTTTTCATTTAAATATAGCCATGTATCACTCAGTATTGCCTAATTCTTGTAAAACAATCTATTTTCTACTTTGGTAAATTTAATTAAAAATATTAGAAAAAAATGAAACGCGTAGTCAGAAAATTATCAGATAAAATATGCTCAATAAAAAAAAAATTTCACTTTATGAATAAAAATAAAAATACCAATGAGATATCAATATATGAACAATATAGAAATTTAATATATTTTAAAAACATGATACTAAAATAAAATAAATAATTGAAAATATCTAGAAGAAAAGCTCCGCTTTTGCTAAAATGCTCACCTAATATATTTTTTTGTGTTATTCAAATATGCATTTCTTTATGCTGTTATGTATGTAATCAGTAAGAGAGTCATGTGGGTTTTTTCCCATGTAAAAACATTTTATTTTTTTTAATCAATAATACAAAAAGTTAATATTATTATATTAAATTATTATAATCATATTAAATATTATTATTATTTATTATAATTATAATGATATTATCATTCTTCTTCTTATTATTAAAAATAAATTTATTATATTAAATTATTATTATTATTATTATTTATTGTTATTTATTGTTATTTTATTTTATTAAATTTATTTTATATATATATATATGCATATATATATATATTATAGTCCTATTAAATTATAATTATCATTAATACTATTATTATTATTATAAAAATTAATTAAGTTATTTAAATTAATTAATTAATAAATTTATTGTCGTATTAAATTATTATTAATATTATTACTTATTGTTATTATAATCATATTAAATTTATTTTACTGTAAAATTAAATATCCACATTAATTACTAGGCATCTTGCATTTGAATGTTCTTTATTGAAAAAATAATATTACATCTATTTCTTATATCCATTAGTATATCATAGTTGTATAAAAATACTAAGAATAATAACATGTAAATATTTAATTTATTTCATGATGACAAAAAAAAAAATAAAAAGGAATGCAAATAAAAGTAATTTAAAAGTAGAAAAAAAAAGCATTAAGCTTATGTGTTAGTACAATATTTGAAACGAATAAAACATATATTAAAAGGAAAATTCTAAAATGAATTAGTAGGAAAACAAAAATTCAAAAAAAAAAATTACCAATCTAACTACAAAAATATTAATAAAAGTGAAAAAAGAAATATTGAGATAAAGTTTGAAGAAAAAATAACATTGCAATGTAAGAAAATTTACATTTTAACAATATATTTAATATTTTATTAATAAAATCATACCAGGGTATTCAAACTTTATTAAAAAAACATACCAACATTTGATAAACGATATTTTAAATTTGAAATCCATTAAACTACTTAGAATTCAATTTCAATATAATTCTGTTTATTTTTATATTTACATTAGCATTTTATTCCATTAATACCATTTTATTCCAGAAAAAGTATTGTTGCAAAATATTAATGTTTTCTTATAACTTTTTTAAATAATAGTGAAACTAAAATATTTTGAAAAATATTTAACAACTTTGCAAAAAGTCCATTTTTTTAACAAAAAAATAAAATAATTATATTTTAAAAATGGAATGGTACCATAAAAATGTCAGATGTTCTTTCAGATTATAGTTGTCACGTCGTGCTTGGGATTTAAATTTTTTTTTTTTTTTTTTTTTTTGAATTTTTTTAGAAAAATCTCATTAGTAAACGACTAAATACTATTTCGAAAATAATCTACTCCATAATATTTAAGGTAAAGTTCAGTTATTACTCAAAATATTTATCCAACAAATATAAATAAATAAATAAAATATGTATAGCGTTTAAATCATCGGGGATATAAAGAAATTTATATGCAACTTACATTATCAAAAACTAGAACTTTAAAAATATTTTATTCTTCTTTTAATTTCTCAGCAATAATCATATTAAATTTATATTACTGTAAAATTAAATATCTATTAAAAATTGTTTGGCTTCTTGCATTTGAATCTTCTTTATTGAAAAATTAGATTTACATCCATTTTTAATATCCATTAGTTGATTACAGTTGTATAAAAATATCAACAATAATAATATGCAAATGTTTAATTTATTTCATGATGACAAAATATAAAAACATGTGAATACAAATAAAAACAATTTAAAAAGTAGAAAAAAAAGTTTTAAGCTAATATTTGAAACGAATAAAAATATCAAAAGGACACAAGCACAAAAATTCTAAAAAATTATTTAATCTATTTTCAAGAATATTAATAAAAGTAAAAAAAAGAAGAAAGATCAAAAGGTTTGAAGAAAATTTAATATTATCAATTTCATCAATATATATTAAATATTTTGTTAATAATTATTTAATATTTTGTTCATAAATATTTAATATTTTGTTAATAAATATTTAATATTTAATATTTTGTTAATAAATATTTAATATTTAATTAATAAATTTTTAATATTTAATTAATAAAATCATACCAGCGTATTAAAACTTTTTTTAAAAAAGCATATCAGCACTTGACAAACAATATTTTAGATTTATTAATTCAATTTCAATATAATTTGCTTATTTTCATATTTACATTCATTGATTAGAAAATATTTAATACCATTTTATTCCCAAAAATATATTGTTGAAATATAGTAAGGCTTTATTATAAATTTTAAATAATATAATGTATAAAAACTAAAATACTTTGAAAAAAAATAATTAGCTGCTTTGCAAAAAAAGTCTATTATTTTTTTAGCAAAGAAAAATTATATTCTAAAAATTAAATGGCAACATGAAAATTTCAGACGTTTTTTCAACATACAGTTGCAACATCTGTTTCTAATTTAAATTGTTCTTTTTAAAAATTATTTGGAGAAATCTCGTTAGTAAACGACTTAATACTATTTCTAGAATAATCCAATCCAAAATAATAAGTTTAGTTATTACTCAAAAAATAATGTTTATCCAACAAATATAAATAAATATATAAAATATGTATAGCGTGGATATAAAGAATTTTGAATGCAACTTACGTTATCAAAAACTACAACTTTAAAAATATCGAACAGATTTTTTTTTTTTTTCTTCTTTTAGGTGCCATTTGTATTGCTGACTTTGGTAATGGAAACTGTAAAGATATATTTAAAAAAAAAAAAACGGCGAATGTTACAGTAATTCTATCTTTCTGTTACAACAAATAGTCTGTCGATAAAAAATTGCTGAACATACAGGATTTTTTGTTGACTTCCGGAATTTTAAAATGGCTTACATTTATTATTTTTTTTTTTCTATTTAAAATAACATCTTACAATTTTTCCCCTCTTTTCTATTGTGTGGCTGTTAAAAAGTTTACGAAATTAATTTATGTTTCGCACGTATATTTATTACAAGTTTGGCAATCCAAATTCACCTTCTCAAAAATCGTGTTTTATTTATATGTTAGTAATTATATATATGTATGTTTATAAAGATGTATAACCATATGTACGTCTGCATACGTTCTTAACTAAGAGTAGTGATGTACTGGTATGAGTAAAGATATATGTTGAAATATGAAAGACGATATAAATACGTTTATTTGTTGTTGTTTTTCCTAAGAAAAATGATGTGCGTGCTCTCAGATACCAGTGCGTATTTACGTAAGTATGCATACAAATGCATTTCTATGCGTGTATGTATATGTTCGTTTACCGTGTGTGGATAAATGCTAATGAGTATGTGTAATGTGTAAGTGCATGTATGAGTGAACGTACACATATATATGCGAATATAAATGTAAATGGGCATATGCATGCCTATGCATGTATTTATGCTTGTGTGCATCTGTGCGTGTAACTTTGTGTGTGCATATGTATGCATGTGAGGTTTTGCGTGTAATTATGTGTATATGCATGTGGATTTTGTTTGTGCTCATTTATATATATTTGTGCTTATATATATTATGTGCTTGTGTATGTTTGTACATATATATACTCTCATGAGTGTGTACGTATGTATGTGCATGCGTATCGATATGTGTATGCATGTATGCGTAAGTATATGTATATGTGTATGTATGTGTACGTGGGTGTATATGAGCTGGGTGCTTATGCATGTGCGTGTGTATACATGCGCTTATGCACATGTACGCGTGTATGCATTTAGGTGCGAATTTATTTGAACGCTTATGTATGTATTTATGTGCGCATGTATATCTGTAATTCATGTATGGCATTGTAGGTATGTGTGTTTGTAATATGAAGTGTACATGCATACATGTGCGTGTGAGTAATATGTGCGTATAGATGTGTATTTATGTGCGCATGTATATGTGTAATACATGTATGGGATGGTAGGTATGTGCGTTTGTAATATGAAGTGTACATACATACATGTGCGTGTGTGAGTATGTGCGTGTAGATGTGTATTTATGTACGGCTGTATAAATATACACATGTGCCGTGTGTAAAGATGTGTATATATATAATGTACGTGAGTATGTATGTGCATGCAAGCATTTGCCTACTTATGTATTTATGTGCATGTGTACGTATGCATGTGTTCATGGGCGTGTGTATATATGTACATGAGCATGTGTGTATGTATGTATATTTAAACATGTGTATCTATTGTGATGAAGCACCCGTAGATAGAAACTTGACTTGGCTCCGTATCGCTGAAGAAGGAGGGCAGTATCTTCCGGAGGACTTTTAGGGAAATGACCCCGCATTTGCGTATCGTAGGGGGATACTTGGAAAACTCCCACCAGGAGTATGAAGGCAAGATGGTGAACTAATGACGACTAATGAGGCAAGATGGTGAACATCACAAACACCATCGACTTTCCTCGTTTTTGAAACAGTGTCTACAACAATGCAGTCAGCTAATTGAGCCTCAGCCTGGATACTCATCAGCGGCGGCGTACGTTGACATTGAGCCACGAGTCGGGCATTTATATTGTCAACAACAAAAATAATATTTATTGAAATATCGATAAATTACGAAAGTTTACCAATAGAAATTGAAAAATAATTCGGAAAAATTCTAATGGAAATGTGTTCAACCTATTATTACGCAATCTTTGAGCAATATGGTGAATCCATTTACTTAAAAAAAAATATTATATCATATTTTCATTCAATTGATAATCAAACAAAAATGCTTTATAAAATATAAAAATAATTACGACTAACCTGTTTAATCTAACTAGATAAAAAAAAAAAAAAAACAGCATTCCAAGTTATACTGTTGTTTGAGATTAAGAAATTCTTCGAATTCATTGAACACTATAAAAAAAAAACATCGGAAAATAAAAATAATTATATTCAAATTTTCCTGCAAGTAAAACTAGCATACTTTTTAACTATTTGCTGTTTGGGTGCCGTATTACAGGAGGAAATGTTAAACCACACAAACGCAATGAAATACTATATATAGTACTTCCGCAATCATATCTAAAATCTGCTATGCTAATAATAAAATCTTATCTTTAAACGACAGTTGTCCACCCACTTCCTTGAATGGCATTTCAGAAAAAGTGTCTAGAAAAATAGGTACAGCTTAAATTCAATTAAACTGTGTTATGTTGCAATTTCTAACGATAGATGTTAAGCAAAATAATTTGATAGGCCTTTTCAAATCGGAAGTTATATTTTCAGTAATAGGAATCTAATTTTTATACAAAAAAGGTACTACAAAGAAGCCAGGGACAATGATCAACCCAGGACTACCATCACACTTGCAGATGCTAACGCAGTTGCCAAAAGTCGACTCATTCCTCCTAACTTTAAGAAGCCACTCATCACGGACTTCAACTGCCCTAGGAAGTTGACGTCAGTTATTAGCAGACTCAGAACTTATCATTACAGAGGATGAAGATTCTCCCAGACAAGACCAGGGAATACATCCCTGCAGAAATTGCCCCAACTCTTTCCTAACACCTAAGCACTGACTCCCCATGTTTTGCAATTGGGTAGGGTGCCAATCGAGGCCAACTTGAGAGAAGTCCTGTATAGTGAAGCGGCGCCATTGCTATCGTCGACTTTTGATTTGATCTGACTTTAATAATAATATTTTAAATCCATGGACACAATAACAACAACAACAAAGGTACTACTACAGCACCACATTATTGTGCTTAGAGCAAAGCTGCCCCTGTAATGTTTGGGAATGATGTGGGTGAGAAGTCCGATTGGGCTGTGTGACGTTCTACGATCATCTAAGACCGGGACCTACGGCTTATAGTGGAATCGAACCACAAACAATGGCTCTGGAAATTCAAACCCGAAACCTGTGGTACCGAGCACCAGAGCCTCTAGCCACTTGGCCATCAGGCACCGTACAAAAGGCAGCAGTTGCCATCCTAATTATGGTAAAAAAAATTCTATAAATTAGTACAAAATATTAATTCAGAAATAAATTTCAAGCGGCTTAGTAAATAAAAGAGAAAATATTAAGAATATATTAATTCAGTTTCCTAATATAAACTCATCCTCATCATCAGTGGCGCTACAGTCCCATTACAGTTCTTTTTACTGGGTAAGGCCGTCAACCCTAAGCCCAACAGTCATATTAGTCCGCGACCTACGGTTCAAAGTAGATTCGAACCACTAAAAAACATCCATGGCACCATCAGAACTCGAACTCTGTGACACCGAGCAGCAGAGCGCTAGTCAGTCGGACGTCAGGACCCTAATGAAAGCTATATTAAACAAATCACAATTATTTATTCAAATTTAAAAAAAAAATTGAATAAGGAGTATTTCCTCTATTGTGGACCGATAACTTTTTTTCTTACTCTACTCGGTAGACAGCAACATTTACACCAAGACCAAGAACCCATGTGTTCTCATGGAATGAGGAAGGTGCGGCAGCTTCTATTCTAATGGAGCACCTGTAGGTAGAAGTCTGACTTGTCTTAAGAGTCGCTGAAGAAGGAGTGTCTCATGTATCATGCCTTCCGGGAAGATTTTTAGGGGGAATTCGCCCGCATATGCGTATCGTATGGGAAAATCCGGTAAACTCCCACCAGGTAGTCCGACTCACGAGGCAAGATGCTCAACATCACAAACGCCATCGAGGCTCCTCGTTTTTCGAAACAGTGTCTACAACAAAGGCGCCAATGGATTGAACTTCCGACCTCATGGGCCTGAATGACCGAGTGGCTAGCGCTCTGGCGTTCGGTACCACAGGTTTCGGGTTCGAGTCCCGGCGGAGCCATGGATGTTTGTAGTGGTTCGGAATCCACTTTAAACTGTAGGTCCCGGTCTGTTTAGCCTAAAGTGAGCACAAGATGACAGTAAAAGCGCCCTCATGCTCACCAGCGGCGCACTTTTGCCACTGAGCCATGAGTAGGCACTTCAATAGTAAATTTAATGAGATAAATAGACAAATGCCAGCAGCCGTAGGATGCTGACTGTACCGGTTCACTTTTGATCAGCATCATCAGACACGGTCAATACTTGGGAGGATTACCGCTTGGGAACACCGCGTACCGTTGGCAGTCAAAAGTTTGTGGCCTGGTGGCCGAATGACTGGCGCTCGGTGAACAGGTTCCGTGTTCGAGTCCTGGCTGTATCATAGATGTTTGTAGTGGTTCAGAATCCACTTTAAATCGTAGATCCCGGTCTAATATGACTGCAGAGCGTTGGGCGCAGGACTGACCATCCTATCCCGCATTAAGATAACATCTCCTGTCTCGAAGTTTGCCCGTAGGCTGAGTTTCTTGGCCCACCATGGGGCTGTTGGCCCACTGATGATGATGTAATTTACAAATAAAAAAGCGTAATTTTCTTATTAGGTGAAGAGCCTGATTAGTTGAGCCGGTATTAGTTGAAGTCTGAATGGCTGAGTGTCTAGCGCTTGGTGTCACAGGTTTCGGGTTCGAGTCCCGGCGGAGCCATGGATGTTTGCAGTGGTTCGAAATCCACTTTTAAACAGTAGGTCCCGGTCTCATTCGACTTTAGAGCGACACAAAGTCAAGTCAGACTTCTACCTAGGGTGCTCCATCACAACAGAAGCTGCCCTCTTTCCTTCAAACATGAATCCCTAGGGGTTGTGGGCCTGGTCTAGATGTCTACCATGTGGAATAGGAAACAACAACTTTAAAGAATTATAAAATTGAAAAAATAATATAAACCCCTTAAAAACCATATGTATGGATTTTAAATGAAGTTTGGAAATCAATTTTAATTAAAATTTAATTTATCTTTTTTTAATAATAAATGAAAGAATATACATAATAGTGATAATAATTAAAAATTTAAAAAAACATAAAGCATTGTGTTTATTGAAATTTTAATTAAGTTCATATTAACTGTAACAAGTAATTAAAAAAAAAAAATTAAAGTCAATTCCTACTTTTTTCCACTCTATTGCAGAAAAGTACTTTACAAATAATTTTTTATTTTTTTTTAAGTTTATCTGGCGCCATCTATGGGTAGATATATGCAACTTAAATCTAAAAAAACTAAAATGAATTAATTAAATTTAATGAATGAATTAATATTTGAGAAAACTGCATTAACTTTAAGTGTCATCCACTATAAGTTAAAAAAAAAAATGCATTTGAACTTGAGTGGATGAATAAAAAGTATTTTAAGAACGATTGAAAATTTGAACAAGATATATATAGGAAGAGTGTGAGCTAATAGAAGGAATTGAAAAAATAAAGAAACATATCAATATTCTACGAAGAAGTGCATTGAAATATGACGAAGAATATGTCATTTCAATTTTAATAATATGTAAAGTAAAAAAAAATATATATATATATTGATAAGCATTTTTTTTCTTTCCTGTTATATAAAACAGATACACCTACATACATTTAATAATGTAAAATTTTTTTTATTACTAATAGTTGTTTTAGAAATAGGATAAAAATCGGTTTCGTCATTTTAAATGACATGCAAAAGTTTTTTTTTTTTTTTTTTTTTTTTTTTTATGAATTTATACGCAATTATTTATCATCTAGAAATCTCGGCACGTTTCTCAAAGAACTAAAATGCTGTGTAATAATTGTTATGAAATTTTTGTTATTACATTTGATTGATATTTTCAGTCCATTGCGCAAAGATGTATGTCATATCTGAAACTCCTCTCCATAAAAGATAAATTATATACCTCACCCTTTAGAGTTATGAGTTTTTAGTTAGCTCAAATACTTAATTATATGCGAGAACAATAAAATCATTGAAGTTTTTATTTTATCTAAATATCAAGCTACATATTTGATTTTTGTTTTTTTAATTTTCACTTCAGTGATTATAAAGTCTTGGCTTGTTTAATGATCAAAAAGAAATCAAAGATCTTTATGTTATAACATTTTGCAATATATAATTTAGTTTGCATATTTTTTTTCAAACTTTTCAGTTTAATTATTATTATTATTAAATAAACAATATTTTATGTAATGTTCGAGTTAATTTTTTGTTTTCAAATGCAGCCAACTAGAGTTTTTATTCTACCGTGGCCCAAGGAAGTTAAAAAACTGATGTAATGATGATAGTTTTGTTTGGTTTGCCGCTCTACGGTCATTTTGAGTACACTTTAGGCTAATTAGACCGGAACCTACAGTTTAGCGTATTTCAATAACCATCGATTCGTCTCGTTTTTGACTGTAAACAAAGTTTGACAGTGAAAGCAGCAAAACTATACTAAAAATATGCATTTCCATATATTATAATATTGTTTTCTAGCGCTCTGTGACACAGGTTTGGGTTTCGAGTTCCGGCAGTGCTATGGATGCTTGTAGTGGTACAAAATCCACTTTAAACCGTAGATCCGTGTCTAATATGACTACTACTACTACACCACACCACACCACACCACTGTGCCTAGAGCTGAGTTGCCCCTTTACAGTTTGGGAATGACATGGGTGAAAGTTTGAGTAGTCTCTATTGTCATATGAGACCGGGACCTACGGTTTAAAGTGGATTACGAACCACCACAAATATCCATGACACCGCCGGGATTCGAACCCGAAACCTGTGGCACCGAGCGCCAGAGAAGCTCGACACTCAACCATTCAGGGCCTTGGCCTAATATGGTTGTAGATCTTTGGGCGTAGGACTGGCAACCCTACCCTGTAAAAAAATCTCCTGTCTAGAAATCGGTCACTATTCCAACAGCCTTGGCCCACCATGGGCCGTTACGCTAATGATGATGATAATGTTATTTGATAGAAAACATTTTAATAAAAAAGGTGAAGCATTAAGTGTGATTTTTTCCCTTTAAACATCAAATAGGTAATCAATTGGAATAGTCTAGATCAGGGTCTCCAAACTTTTCAGCCTTTGGGCCGTACTCTTTACTCCAGTAAGTACCAAGGGCCAAAACCGTTTTTAATTTTTCTGCCATTATCTATAATTTCTAGACTAAACGCCGAATACTCGCTCTGAACGAGCATACACTTGCTAAATTCGCTGGTTCAATTACTACAATCTATTTAATAATTGGTACAAGTAAAATTGATCCACAACTACAAACTATCGTCAGTGAAAAATCACAATTACATAAATCTCATTAGTATTTTTTTACGATTGGATACCCCTCGGGTTCATTCGTGTTCATTTAGCTTTTCCGTTCCTGAGGGATTTTCAGGATAAAATCATATGTTTGATTCAGGATATATACATTCCAAACATCGATATACATACATATGCGATAATCTTTACCTCAACATAACTACCGAGCGTAACCGCGGGATGTTCACTAGTTTATAATGCTAGTGGGATTCATTTCAATTACTTGTTAGTTGTTATGCTTAAGTTAAATTTTCTGCGCATTATGCTTGTCATTAAGCTTTACCTAGCAAGTCAATAAAACCGAGTTATTATCAGTCTGTGTTTTTATTATCCAACTTATAACAGCAACAATGAGCTATTCGCTGTCGCGGGCCGGATGGATGACACTGGCGTGCTGGATTTGGCCAGCAGGCCTTAGTTTGGAGACCCCTGGTCTAGATGAATATGACGGATGTACAGCATAATTTCCGTTTAAGATTTCAGGGAAGAATATGTTAGTAAAAGAGATATATCGAAAATGATAAAAAATACATACACAGAAATTTTGTAGATAAAAAGCGGCTTGATAAAAGGGAAAACCAAATTTTTGAAATTAAATTAGTTATTTCTATGATTTAAAATCAGGTGATCAGGTTTAAACGTGCGGTAAATTCATTTTAAAGCAACTGATAATGATATCAGGCATCGAACCGACATACAATGAATTGAATGTGTAAATAAAAATAAAGTCTGTTATCAAATATAATACCTTTTAAACCTTTTAAAAATATTTCAGCCTTGGGGACTTTTTTGTATGACTTATCTAACATTTCTAGTGTGCAGGTTGAGCAGCTGGATCGTAATTGGGTGGGGTTGGGTTAAAATACTTGAGACATAAGTTGGAGAACACACAACTTTATAGGCACACGTACAAACATCACACACATACAATTAGAGACATACAATATTTAACACATTTAAATGCATATAATTATAAATTCATGGAAAGGCTCTACTTCTGAGCTGAAAACTCGAAACTCAGGTACGCGCAGGAGGCGCGAAACATACTTCTTCTCCGAGTAAGAGTTTAAAGGTCAACTGATCATTTCTTCTGAACACCATAGGGGCGCTCTCGTCAATGCTTAGGTGGAAACTTGTTTACACATTTTATTTTAATTCAATAATACAATTTTCAAAGCATTTTTTTAATTGATCTTAAAATAATTTTTTAATATAATTTAAGAAAAAGTCACAACTTCCTGTTTCCTGTTTCACAATTTCCTGTTTTCCTCCACTGAGTCACTATGTCCCCTCAATTGTTTTTATTTGATGTGAGATTGACACGGAAAATATATATATATGTAGAAAATTCTATATTTTTGCATTCCATAGACTGCTACATTCACGTTCTGCCATTTGGATCTAATAACCCTACAAGAGGCATCTAGGGCTTGTCAAACAGTTTTCTTATGAACTTTTGTTGCGGTCTATAAACAACAAAATTGCCGAAGAGGCCCTAACAAAGCAGGTCTAACGAAAGAAGCTTGTCTAAGAGGCCTAACAAAACAGACCTAATGAAAGGAGCCTGACAAAATTTGCCTAAGAGGCCTGAAATAAGTCTAACGAAAGAAGCTTAATAAAATTGCATAAGAGGCCTAAAAAACAGGTCACAAAAGAAGCCTAAAAATTGTCTAAAAAAACATATCTAACGAATGAAGTCTAACAAAATTGGCCTAGAAAAGGTCTAACGAAAGAAGCCTAACAAAATGCCTAACAAAACAGGTCTAACGAAAGAAGTATAACAAAATTTTGTTAGGCTTCTTTCGTCAGACCTGTCAAAGACCTTCGTTAGATCGCCTAACAAAACAGGCCTAACAAAAATTGCCTAATAATCCTGAAGAGGGACACAAAGCCTATTGTGTCCTTCTTCGGGAGAGACATGAAAACATATAAGATTTCAGATGTCGGACTACACTCCCTTTGTTCAAAAGCCTAACACCACCAAGTCGTTCCGTCTAAAAAATAAAGCAATTACAAAATCCTAATTTAAAAAAAAAAAGATCAAATTTTAAATCGTACTTTTTATAATTTTCAAAAACTCTTTTATAAACTCATCTTTTTATAATCACCACAAAATTGTATGGTGATATTTCCGAATATGTAACGAACGCAACAGGAAAATATGTAAACTAAACTCATTCATAAACTTGAGTAAACAAGCAACATCGAACAGGAACCACCTGTTCAGGAAAGAGCCACATCACACGAACTTCCTCCTAAATCCACCTACTTTAAAAATCACTGCCGAACTCTTTCGTCATCGTGCCGAATATGACTTCAAACTTCATATAATGGAATTTTATTTTGCTGCGTAGTCATTCTATTTGTACTCTAGATTCTATCTAGAAAAAAATTGCGATTCCAACCCCCGCCCCTAGTAAAAGCATAGACATCTAGGCATAATTTTTGCAACACCAGCATTCTTTAGAAGTGACATTTCCTTTTAACAGGAAACGAGATAAGTGTAGGGGGTCATTCCTCCCTCACTTTCTGCATTGGTCGGGATTTTCTATCGCCATTTTGAGCACAGAAATATTATTTACGCATTCGAATTTAGAATTCTAATCATTGTATGCACAAATATTAGAATTGTAGAATGTAAATTTAGAATTCTAATCATTGTATAGACAAATTATATTTGAAATCTTTCTCAGAATTATGAAATTGGCATTGTGCTAATTTTGTAGTACTATTTATTTTTTGGAAAATGAATTTCTTTAAAATACTCTGCTCAAAAAAGTTAAAGATAATTTACTCAAATAAATTTTATCGTTTGCTTATATAAAATCGTTTTCATCACCAGAAGAATTAGTGGGAATCTAGATATTTATAATTTATGCAATGAAATTCGTATAAAGAATTATAGAAAGAATTCATATTAAATTTTTTGTTTTATGGCATTGTTATGAGTGATTCATTGGGCTTTTATTGTTCTTATTTTTTTTACTAAACTGTTTTACTCACGATATTCTAATGTATAATCGTTCAACTCACAATTAAAATTCATTGAAATTTATTTAGCAATAATTTGTGCTAATTTTTTAAAAATTTATTTATAATAAGCAATAATAGATTAAATACTAAATTATTTTGCTTAATGTTATATCAATTATAAAAATAATTTTGTCATATTATAAACATTAATTCAATGATCATTTTACTGATTATTCTATAATCAGTAAAATGATTATTGAATAATCCCTTTTTTATTTATTTTTATTAATCCTTATGTATAGAATAATCCTTTTTCCTTAATTTCATTATTCATCATAAAATAATTTTTATTTATAACAAAATAAAATAAAATATAAATTAAATTTATATGTTCCTGTTTCTTAATTGATAAATTAAAATTAATTTTTAAAATCTCATCTAATTTTATAAAATTGGTATAAAATTTATCGCCAAAATCTAAATCATATCGCCAAATTTTTCAAGGGGATTTCCAGCAGTTGTAAATAATGATGTAAATAAGAAAATAAACTCTAGTTTTAAAAATTTTTAACACCTTATATTTTAATATTTATATTTTAAAATTTTAAATAAATATGTTATTTATATATATTTTTAAATTATAGAATTTTCTGCAGAATTGTAAATTTGGTTATACATTCATTTCAGAAATATTATGATTGTAGTGAACAGAGAAGCAGCTGTGTAACTATAGCAACCTTTAAATAAAACAAATAAACGATTAAAACAAATAAATACGTAAAAGTGAACAATCAGACATTACAAAAACAGAAATAGAAATGAAAGAAATAATTAAAAAAGCAATTAAGAAAGGAGATAAAATAATTAAAAGGAAAAAAATAATTAAAAAAGAAAAAGACAATGCATAAAAAAAGGTAAGATAAATTAATAGAAACTTAAATAAAATTTTATCTTAAAGTCAAAAGAAAAAAATCTACACTTTAAGAAAAAAAGATTTTTTTTTTTTTTTTATTCAATTGAGAATTAAAATACTTTCAGAAATTAACTTAAAAATAAAATACTGAAATATAATACCATTAGATGTACTATCAAAAATCATTTAATTTTTTTTTTCAAGTTTCATTTAGTTAAAATAAATGAAATCAGTCTCCGAATACTTAATTAATAGAATTCTTTAATTATAACTATTATACTTTTTGTGATATTTTTACGATATTCCTTTAAACTTCAAATAAAATTAAAATCATTTTTTTATGTATTCCTGCATATAAGTAGTGCAAAAATAATATTATAAGACAACTTAAAAATTTTTACAGTGAGTTTGCATTTAAATTATTTTTTTTTATTCCCAATACTTATTTAGATATAATTAATTATTTTTTGATGCAATCAATATTTTAATTGGTACAAAAATAAAATAGCAATTTTATTTAATTAATGAGTTACATTTTTTTATTTTGATAAAAAAAAAAAGTTATTAATCTCTTTTTTGACAAATTTTTTAAAAGTTAAAAAAATCAATTTATTTATTAATGTATCGATTTATAAAAAATTATTTTTGCAACGATATTTATTTTTTTTTTTTTAATACAATTTATTATTTTAGATTGATAACAATTCAGAAAATACTAAAAATTAAAAATAATTAATATACAAAAATACAATACAAAAATGTCCACTTATATGACCGTTAAGCTTTAGTGTTCATTTATGAAGGTAAAGATTTCGTCCATATACAGAATACATGTTCTTTACAATTTTCATCAATACAGCCAGTTCGTTTTGGACAGTTGTCGTCGTGGAGGATTTATCATTTTTTTAAGATGGCGTTTTATAGAAAAATAGGTTAGTCTGATATCAGAAATTATCAAAATAATTAGGCTGATTTCAGAAATGACTTTGGTCCGATTTTTGAACTTTTTAGGTGATGAATAATATTCAGGTATGAGCTGTTAGCCTATTCAGCTCATACATCATTTTCTATTTGATAAAAAGGTAAAGTTTTCTTTTAAATGATTTCAATTGATGCTTTAAATTCTAAAAAGATTCAAGTTGAACATTTTTGTTATGTTTGAAAAATAGTCCATGAATTAACTAGTGATACCTTGAGATATTGATGAGCATTTCTGAACGCAATTAAAAAGACTCTTCTGAGAAAATATTCTCAGAAAAGTATTTTTAAAACGATTCTTAGAAAAGTATTACGATGATATCTTTTAGCATACGTCTTTAATCCGTTCCATATCCATCGACTTACATAAAAATATATGTATATCAAATAAATTTTTTACATAAGAAATAAAAGGAAAAGTTTTGATCCACAATACACTACTGAAAATGATTGAACACTAGGACCATGTGAAAATAATCCTAGTGTTATTAGCATATTATATAAGGATAGAGGATAGGATAGAGTATAAAATAATTAAACCACCGCTTAGTACTGAAATCTACCAATAAAATGAAGTTACATACATTAAAATTTACGAAATTTTATTTTTCCTTTTTTTTTCCCTACTTGGTCCTGATTGAGGGATCAATAGATTTGTCATTTTTATTCTAAATCCAGCTATTTTTGTGGGATGTTTTTTCAAACTTGGTCATTTTAAACTATTATAGCCTTTACTGGTCAATTTTGACATCCAGCTATTATATTTTGACTTTGTCATTTCCAAATGTACACCAAACAAAAGTATTTTTCTACAAGTTTTTGACATCCATCTATTTGATTTAAAATATTTTGACGCTTGTATTCATGGAAAATGGGCCAGTTTAACATAAACTCGTACTTTATTGGCTCAACTTCTGTTGTGGTGGCGTTAAAATTTTTCATATCCAAACATTGTGTTTACCAAGTCGGACTTATTCCAATGCCGACATATATCGATGCATCATTGGACTTGAAGTTGTAAATGTACACACAATGTATTTAAAAATGTAACAATTTTCATAATACAAATTAAATTTTTAAATTTATACAGTGCCATTGAAACAAACCATAATTTCATCTGATGTTTTATTCAGCAAATAATAATGATGTTCTTCAAATAATTACAAAATTTGCACATAAATTTTACAAAACAAAAACTTTACGCTTAACCTTATCATAAAATAGCATAAAAGTGCTATTAAAGCTGATTTTTGACGAGTTTTTTTTTTATCGCAAGAGATTTTGCAGTGCCAAATTCGCCAAATTTCAATTTGTTTTTTTTTTTTTAAACTAAACGTACACATAATGTGTCAATGCCCCTGTAAAGGTTAAATATATTTAAATACTTCATCCAATGACTGTTTAAGTGAGTTGTTTATCAATTAAATATTCCTATCTATATCAATTAATATATTAAATATCATTATCATATATTAAACATCATTATCAATTAATTATCTTAAAATAGAATAAAACGCTATTAGAACTGGTTTTGGAGATAATATTTTTATCGCCAAAAAATTCTGCAGTGCCCATTCGCCAAATTTTAATCTGTTTTTACTTTAATATTAATTAAAAACAAAATTCTTTCAATGACTGTTTATCAATTACAGATATTCATTATCAATATCAATTAATATATTAAATATCCTTATCATATATTAAATATCATTATAAATTAATTAACATAAAATAGTATAAAACGCGATTAGAAATGATTTTTGGCGAGAATTTTTTTATCTCCAAAAGATTTTGCAGTGCCAAATCCGCCAAATTTTAATCTCTTTTCACTTTAATTTTAATTAAAAAAACAACTAAACTTGCACATATGTGTCAATGCCCCTGTAGAGGTTAAATATATTTAAATACTTCATTCAATAACCGTTTTAAGTGAATTGTTTATGAATTAAATAAACTTTTTAAGATGAATTTAGACGTATCAAAAATTGCATAGAATATATGATGAAAAACAAACTTTGTTAAAATATAACTTAACAAACTTAAATCAAGGATGATTCAATATCAAATATGAATTATTAGTCATAAAGTGACTAGTTAAAATTCAGTGCCTCTGTAACTGATTCATCACATGGTTGATGTTTCATTTTCTCATGCAGCATCAGTTAACGTTGCATGAACATTGCATAATATCCTTTGGAAAAATAATTCGAGAATTAAACATGAAATTTTTGTGTTATCAAATTAATTTTTTTTTTTTTTGCTAGAATTTGTTAAATTGTTTCGCTCGTTTCTGTCACTAGAACAGGTCTTGTGAAAATATTACCCAAAGAGAGATTCACCAACGATGAGTTGTCTTGTTGTCATGGTAACACAGTTGAAATGTCAAAAATGATTGTAATACCATAAACAAATCGATGAAAAAAATATTTATCAATTATTTTCGGAATAACCGTATTAGTCATAGTAGCGATAAAAATAAATCTCGATGTTTTTAGTTGTAACAAAAGCGACATTGTTGATAATTTGTATTTAATTTGCATTAAAATTAAGCCAAGTTATATCACATTGGGGTTTTATTTGTTTAAAAAATTATTTCGTGTACTAAAAAAAGACCAAAAATTTTTGTATATCTTTGCTATTATTTTTTGCTCTATCTATTTTTGTGTATCAAATTGTATATCTTTAGGAAAAATTTTGTTTGAAAATTGTATATCTTCAAAGAATTTTTTTCTTCAGATTGTATATCTTTAGGGAATTTTTTTTTTTAAAGATTTTATATCTTTAGGAAAAAATTGTTATAAGTAATAAATCAGATACACATTATTCTATTTTTTCGTTTTATGCATTACATACATAATTTGTTGTTTTTTTTTAATAATTTTTAATACTTATAAAATACATAATATCCTAAAACATATACGAATGCTAAGACAAATTTATTTTTAAAGAAATCCATAGTTGTAAAATACATCTGCAACGTTTCTAATTTTAACCATGATTTATTTCGTATGTTTAGTGTTTTTGTGCCCGACTCGTGGCTTAGTGGCAACGCGCCGCCGGTGAACATTAGGGCGGAGGTTCAATGAGCTGAGGGCTTTGTTGTAAGCACTGTTTCAAAAAACGAGGAGACTCGATAGCGTTTGGGATGTTCAGCATCTTGCCTTGTGAGTCGGACTACCTGGTGGGAGTTTTCCGGTTTTTTTCTACCTGTTGTTGGTAAAGAGAAAAAGAGAAGTTTTTCTAAAAGTTTATGATTATTACTGAATTTTCTTATAACGGAAAATTTAAAATAATGAAAGTAGAAAAAAATATCAAAATGTTGTTGCTGTTGTATTGTGTTTGTAGGACACTGGCTGGGCGGACATCCCATAAATACTTATTAATGGGTGTAGGGAAGAAGCAGCTTATGGTTTGATGGAGCACCTGTAAGTAGAAGTCTGATTTTAGGGGGAACTCCTCCGCATTTGCTTATCGTATGGGAGAAAACTCAAAAAAACTCCCACCAAGTAGTCCGCCTAAAGAGACAAGATGCAATATCATAAACGCCATCGAATCTCCTCGTGTTTTGAAACAGTATCTACAATAAAGCAGCCAGCTGATTGAATCTTAGCCCTGAGGCTCACCAGCGGCGCACGTTGCTACGAGTCGGGATGTCAAAATTAACTTTGGCTACTATCAGAAATATGTTTTAATATCTATTTTCAGAGAATACATTTTATCATTTTACCGAAACTATCTTCGCTGCATAAAGATTCATCAGGATAAAACTGCCAGTCATACCTCTAAATCTATTGCTCTATATTTAGAAAAAGAGAAATGAAACGGGAATCGAGGCTATTCCATTTCAATGCATGCCAGCCAAGTCCTAAAGCGTGTCTTCCATGAATGACTGTGCATTTGGGTTTTTAAAACAAACTCTGTATTAGCGGCATCCCAAAACAGAGGATGGTCTCTGGAAGATTGTGGCTATTTGCTATATAACAGTTGTATGGCGAACTGTGGAAAGATTGTGGCAAATTTGCTATTTTAATAAATGTTCTTTTATCTTGGAAATCGCGATGTAATATTATAAAGATAATAATATTACAGGGGTTATCAGGCTGAACATGTGAAAAATAAAAATTATCTTTGTTTATATATGTACAAAATCGTTAAAAAAATATATTTACACCATTTGTGTGTATGTTTGCATAACAGCTCTTTAAATAATTATATTATGGAGAAACATAGAAAATTGCATATTTCATTGTTTTGTTTTGATTCTTGTATTGATATGTTGCATTTTTTTATACATATATGGTCTGGATATGAGGCACTTCAAAATATTGTGATGTTTTTGTTATGCAATTTGATTGTATGTCTATGAAGCACATGATCGTGAACTAATACTGTTGGGCAAATGGTCGTGTTCCTGCGTAATTCCTTGTTAGCTCTTTCAAGTGCGTTGTTGCGCTCTTTGCGTATTGCGTTCTTTATATATATATATGTATACATACATATATATGTGTGTGTATGTTTTCCTTATTTTTGAAGTATCTGGATATGAGGCACTTCGGGAATTTTGTGTTACAAGTGTTATGATGGTTTTGTTATGCAATTTGGTTACATTTCTATGAAGCACGTTTTAATTTACATGAAGCAAATACTATTGAGCAGAAATGATCATATACTTAGGTAATTTTTGTTAGCTCTATTTTGTTTTTGTATTGATATGTTGCGTTCTATATATCTCTACAATTATTGATTCAACACGTTTATGCAAACTCTAAAAGTTTTTTTAAATATTCTTTTAAGAGTATTAAGTATTTCATACTTTAGCACCCTGGAAATTCTTAAAAATTAACTAACGTTAAAAACTTTTTAATGTCTTAGATATTTAAGATGTAAGTTTGGCTCTTTTTTTTTTTTTGCGTTACTATCTTACATGATAGTATACATTTTTAAAATAAATAACCCGACTGCTGTTTTCAAACGTGCAAAATTTATTTGCATTTTAATTTAATAATTATTTTTGTAGCAAAACTTATTACAATAATACCATATGCAATCTACCATCTATGTTAAAGCCGAACAAAGCAACTTCTTAAATAAAAGTGCATCAATAAATATAAACGACTCAGCAGAATTCATCGTTTTGATGCACAAATGCGTTCCTTGAAAAAAATTTGAACTGAAATGTTCTTAAAAGAATACATGTATCTTGAAATTTTTGGAAAAGCAAGACCTCTTCCCCGAACCGCAGCAGAATTCTTGGAACGGGGGAGATACCGGGAATTTCGCTCGCCCAAGTGCTCCGGGGAGGGTCGATAGTATTGATGCGCCTGCAACATCTCCCTTTGATCGAATGCTATGGGAAATGAGCCCACTCATTAAAAGGGGGCAGGCGGAGGGTGCATTGCGTCACGTCGTTTGCGCCATCAAGAAGCACAATGCTATAGTCCCTTGCTGTATTATAAAGACCTCTAGATAATTGCAACAAATAGTTCTTTAAACAAACGATTTTTATGTTGTTTGAAAGTATTAGATTAAGCAAACGATTTTTGTATTTTGTTCTTAATAATGCTGATGTTTTATAATTTAGTTTGTAATAGTTTATAAGACATCAGCATTATAAAACTAATATGAACTAAACTATTATAAACTAAATTATAAAGCCCCAGCGTTATAAAACTAATGTAAAGCTTATAATAGTTTAGCTTATAATTTAGTTTGTAATAGTTTTATATTCGTTTTATAATTTAGTTTGTAATAGTTTTTATATTAGTTTTATAATTTAGTTTGTAATAGTTTTTATATAGTTTTATAATTTAGTTTTTAATAGTTTTACATTAATTTTATAATGCTGATGTTTTATAATTTAGTTTGTAATAGTTTAGTTTACATTATTTTTATAATTTAGTTTGTAATAGTTTTGTTTACATTTGTTTTATAATGTTGATGTTTTATAATTTAGTTTATAATAGTTTAGTTTACATTAGTTTTAAAATTCAATTTGTGATAGTTTAATTTACATTAGTTTTAAAATTCAATTTGTGATAGTTAGTTTATATTGGTTTTATAATGTTGATGTTTTATAATTTAGTTTATAATACATCAGCAGTTTAGTTTATTTACTGTTTAGTTTTAGTTTATTTACAGCAACACTTTAGTTTACATTAGTTTTATAATTTATTTTGTAATAGTTTAGTTTATATTAGTTTCATAATGTTGATGTTTTTATAATTTATAATATTTTGTTTAATAGTTTATTTTTTATAATAGTTTAGTTTACATTAGTTTTATAATGTTTAGTTTGTAATTTGGTTTAGTTTACATGAGTTTTATAATACTGGTGTTTTATAATTTAGTTTATAATAGTTTAGTTTACATTAGTTTTATAATTTAATTCGTAATAGTTTAGTTCACATTAGTTTTATAATTTAGTTTATGATAGTTTAGTTCACATTAGTTTTATAATTTAATTTCTAATAGTTCACATTAGTTTTATAATTTGTTTATAATAGTTTAGTTTACATTCATTTTATAATTTAGTTTGTAATAGTTTAATTTACATAATTTTTATAATCTTGATGTTTTATAATGTTTTTATAATTTAGTTTGTAATAGTTTAATTTACATTATTTTTTATAATGTTGATGTTTTATAATGTAGTTTGTAATAGTTTAGTTTACATTATTTTTATAATTGTTGATGTTTTATAATTTAGTTTACAATAATTTTTTTTTTAATTGTTAGTTTTATAATTTAGTTTATAATAGTTTAGTTTAGTTTTATACTGCTGATGTTTTATAATTTTTTTAATTCTTTAATTTACATTAGTTCTATAAAGCCGATGTTTTATAATTTAGATTGCAATAGTTTAGTTTACATTCGTTTTATAATTTAGTTTGCAATAGTTTAGTTTACTTTAGTTTAGAATGTTGATGTTTATTAATTTTGAAGATAAAATCATTTTAAAATATTTTTTTGTCATCAATCTTAAACTTTTTAATTGGTAAAACTGAAAGTAATTTTTTTTTAATAGCAACGCTAAGAATTTGACAATTTTAATTTAAAATTATTTTAAAAGTGGAGTAAGATTAGCTTATTATAAAGCTATTATGCATTGTTCAAATTGTGACTTAATATTTTTATCATGTTGCGTAGTTATCAAAATGTTTATTGAATATATATGTATATATATTTAATTAGTGAGTAAATATTAAAATTTATATTTAGTTAATAAAATATTTATTGGATATATATTTTTAATTAATGAGTAAATATTAATATTTCGGTTTAGTTATTAAAATATTTGTTGGATATATTAATAGTTTTATTTAGTTATTAAAATTTTTATTGCATATATATTTTTAATTAATGTAAATATTAATATTTTTATTTGGATATTAAAATTTTATTGCATATATATTTTTAATTAATGAGTAAATATTAATATTTTTATTATAATATTATATTAATATTATTATAATTTTATATTAATATTATAATATTATATTAATATCATTATAATAATAATATTAATATTATTAGTTAATAAAATATTTATTGGATGTATAAATATGTTTTTAATTATTGAGTAAATATTAATGTTTCTCAATTAAGTTGGAAAGGATTTAAATATCAATAGAATGCCAGTAATATAAGTTGAAAATATTTTAAATGTCTGCATCATTTGCAAAAGGAAAAAAAATTATGCCAGAAAATTTCGACGTGTTTTTTTCAAATATCTATTTAGTAAAAATTGCCAAAAATTTGAAGCAGTCATAATGGATTGTAGTGCAAATATATATTTTTATGCAGTGATTCATTTCAGCCACAACCCTGTTGTTTATTACAATTTATTACCACAAAAAGTAAGTCGTTAGTTTATGCAGAATGATGAAGTTATTTTTCAGAATCCTTTTGTTGAATCAAATGTTGGAAATACCCTCCATTTCCTTGTAGACACCATTAAGCATGCCGTGATGCATGCTCTGTGTGCTTGTCTCTTGTATAGCATGAGAAGTAAAATGGGTAAGTCCATTTTTGAAGGGGTGAGCTTTCATAAATTATTCAAAGTCAAATGGAGGATTTCTGTGAAATATTCAAATTAAAACTGATAATGCGGGGTAGTGTTATTCGAGTCCGTAGCATTTCTTCAAGCTACACGTGCCGTCTGGGTACTGTTAAATGAGATACAGCGGCACAGCCCTTGCTTGTGGCATAAAGATTAACAGTCTTTGTATTGCCAGCTGCATTAAAATAAAATAAAAAAAAACTGATAATGCTAGTACTCCCCTACTTCACATGGCACCATATCGTAGAATACGGTCTGATGCTTTACATGATGTTTACAAGAAAATTGAGAAAATTTGCTTTGGTAAATTGACTAAGCAAAATTAACCGTAACATCTAAACTTATACCATATTTTGCTATAGTTTATTAAAGGTTGTATATTAAAAATAACATAGTTATGGTTTTAAAAGAATTAAATGCTGTAAATAAATTATATGGTAGTGATTTGAAGTAAAGGGGGCCTGAGGACAAAGTGACTGGCGCTCAGTGGCCAGGATTCGAGCCTCTGTGGTGCCATGGTTGTTTATAGAGGTTTTGAATCCTCTTTAAACGTAGGTCCCAGTCAATATAACTACTTCTACTACACCACATCACTGTACTTAGAACTGAGTTGCCCCTTTACAGTTTGGGAATAATGTGGGTGAAAAGTATGATTGGGCTCTGTGACGATCTACGATCATATGAGACTGGGACCTACGGCTTTAGGGATTTCCGACCCGAAACCTGAGGTTCCGAGCGGCAGAGCGCCAGCCGTTCAGCCATTAGGCCCCCGGTCTAATATGACTGCAGAGAGAAAAAAAGTAAAGAAAATATCTCCTGCCTCGAAATCTGCCAGTAGGCAGAAGCCTCGCCCCACCATGGGACTATTGCATCAACAAAAGAAGATAATTTGAAGTATAAATATATGTCTGATCTCAATTATAAATCAATTTGAAAACGACATACATGATAAATCTTTCCGACTCTTGTCCTAGTGAAATTATGAGCCTATTGAGGGCTCGAGCTTGAATCTGTTGTGCTTTTGCTTTGTGAAAGGAAAACACTATGACGATTGTGATAGTATACGTAGTACATTTCATAAACCGTCACTCAGTTTGGTGGAAGGTTTCTCGCATGACATACGGAAAGGTAGATAGTTTGCCCTATTTTGTCCATCTTACTATATTTTTGATTGTCTATTTCCTTATTGAACTTTTACATAGGGGATTCTTGTATGCCCTTTTAAGGATCGTGCCCCAGACATTGGGAACCATTGACATACATGATAAGCTAAAAGCAATAACATAAGCTAATTAACAACACTTGAAAAGCTAAACTAATTTTGACAATTAAAAGCTTACATAAGCTATATATATATATGTGTGTGTGTGTTTATGCAAAGATATCAAAAAATTATGAAGTTTTGCTTAATTTCTTTTTCTAAGTATGTGCAGTTGGAAGCGACTTTTTTACTTTTTCTTATCATTTAAAGTAATATACTGGAATTTCGTCATATGCCCTTTATATATATAAAAAGAATACAACTGGTAGTGCTTTTTGAGAAAGGTTGCAGATTTTTGAGACAAAAACAGGAAATTGAGAGCGAGAAACTTTTGAACTTAGGAAAGCGAGAAGTGAAGATTAAAACGAAAAGCGTAATCTGTCTGGATTATGTGATCGGACGTTATGGTTATGCTTGAGGCACTGAGTTGGAGAACTCACAGCTTTATTGGCCACAAGCACAAGAAGCACCATCGTAACATACAATTAAGAGACATACAATGTTTAACACATTTAAAGATGCGCAATAATAGATTTTCAATAGATATTAATACATAAGCAATTTCGAAAATCAGAAACTAATTTTCATAAAACAAATAACTGATTCCAAAACTTTTAAATTAGTTTTTTTCATAAAATTAAGAAATATAAACTAAAGAAATAAAAATGCGCTTTATATTTAGTGGTATTTGACGATTATCCCTTTCTGCTCGCCAAATTGATTAGTAGTACATACTGTGAGATTAACTGAATTAAGCCGACCTATTTAAACCAGACAGCAATGCAATTTAATTTTAGAACAAATTTTATAAAATTATCTGCTTATACAGAGATATGCGACATTTCATGTCTGGCTTAAATAAAAATTATGATTGCACTTCAATATATAAATGTGGAGTGCAACTGTAATGGGTGATCTACCTCCTCGTGGTGCATTCCGGGCAAAGTCTGATACGTCAAAATAATCTACAAGCACTGGCGCTTCAGTCTCGGCTCTCAGTGTGAGTTTCAAATCTTAGAAGTGGAACGCAGGTGGGTTGTCCCAAAACAAGAGAGAGAGGATAATTATAATTAGAAAAACCGATGGGGCGCTCCATCTTTGAGGATGTTGTCACTAGAAAACAGTCACCATTACAATCCTGGTACGATCTTACTCATGATTTCTCTGAATGGCCAAGAGAAAAATCAGTGGCATTGCGGCTTTCTCTAGCAATAACT